>CM070507.1:7339326-7482279 GCA_036346375.1 Guadua angustifolia | reverse complement strand
AAATTCAGCATTTATGCAAGAGCAGCAACTAGATAAAGAGTACAAGATCTTAGTACTGCAACAAGTGACATTTAAAGACAATAAAAAGAAAAATGAGAAAAATAATCTTAAGATATGAGCGAGGTTACCATCAAACTGTTTTGAGGGATGAAATTAACTGAGAATTGGAGACACAAAAAAGCTACCAAACTGGACTAAAGTATTGGCCTGAATACTGGAGACACGAAAAACTGGCGTTGGCCTGAACATTGAAGGAGCTGTCACCTTGACCCAGAAATGTTAACACTTAAGGTATTTGAGCTAACATGTTTTATATGTAGAACATAATGAGGATAGAGAGATTGTACCTTGATCCTGTCAGTTGACAAATTGTTGATCTTTATCATCTTTAGAAGGAGTGCCTTGCATTATATCATAGTATTATTATTGATGCAAATCAGCCATTTTATAACATATATTAATCGCGCGAGCAATAACTCCTTCTAATGACAAATCGAAATAATTAAACCATACTCATACTACAAGATTGAAACCAACCATCTTCACATTCAATCTTATTCAACACATCGCAATATTAGCTCTACTAAAAGATTGAAACCAACCTCTTAACTCTTTAAAACCGGCTTAAAACTAAGTCATAAAATATACAAAATTTAAGCATAACCTCTCTAGTAAATAGGACATCCACTCGTGAGACAAAAAATATTTGCGTTATAATATATATATCAATCTCTCAAACCGAAGGAGACATTCTAGCGAGATCCTTAGATAATCAATCACACATCCAACGGCAATTTGTAAACTACATAGCGACGTACAACACATTACAACAGCAATAGATACAATACCGCAATAGTAATCATCGGTATTGCAACTCTGATATGATATTATACCAACCTTTATTACAGGAGATTCCTAGTAAGCGAGTCAAAATCAAAATTGAACACACCCAAACCAATTATGTCGAGAGCCAAATTGGAGAACTTCGACTTCAAGGTCCACAACAATGAGACTTTTGCCCATTGTCTCTCCTTTCAAGAAGTTCTTCAAGCTTCAATATGGTTGCAAATTTAAGCGAAGAATTAAATTTGAACTGATATATTCTTTGATTTTAGGTGTCTTGAGAATAGTCCGCTATTACCTTTTTTAAAAAAAGTGATAACTTTCTGTTGCTATTTTGGCCACCTATAAGAATAATAGCTGGACACAGGAACATGCTATGTGGGAAATTTCCTATTCATAAACAGGTTATGAGATCGACTGGAAAAAGGGATAGCCTGATGTTTTCAATATGCTTTCTTAGATATTACAGTTGGCATTGGTACTCTTATCTTATGTTTTCAATATGCTTTCTTAGATATTTGAATTACTAAGGAAAGTCTTATATTTAGTTGGAAGCAAAGAACGAGTTGAAGCATTAGTAAATCGATATCTGCTAAGTCATAAAAGAAACCGAGACAGGAGTTTTATGCTTTTCACGGCAATGTGTGAATTTGTTAAAAACGCGCGGTTTTGCCATAGAACGAAACGATACCATATATCTCTTTATGTTAATTTGTTTTGCCTTCGGTATGCATACTGAACACCAATCAACAGGTAACACAGGATGTATATGCATTGATAAGAACAACAAAGAAGACAAAGAGGCACGAACAAAAAGATAATCAGATACTGATAGGTTAATCTCTGTGTTGGTGGTATAATTTGCCTACTGAGTTTGGAAACAAGCATAACCAGCAGATAGCTCAAAAATGATAAAAGCTATCAATTCATAAACATTGAATAAACAGATTTCTAGCATATCTAACCAAATGCATAAGAACTAGGATGCGATATCACAAGAAAATTCCTTACGGGATATCCTACACACATAAATCTTTGGAATAACATTCCATAAACACCAAAGACGATTATCACCTCAAGTACTACGCTACTTGTAATTTCACCAACCAATCAAGATAATAAATGCACAAACACAATCAACAACCCTAAACCTTCTAGGCATTCTCACAAACACCTCACATGCATGCCAAAATTCCCCAAGAATCAAGGTATACCTCAATCTCACAACCATAGAAAGAGAGATGGGGACATGGTAGGGAGGAGGGAGGCTGCCTTGAGGAAGCTTGGGAGGAGAGTCGCCGGGAAGAAGGGAGGGCCAGCCGCCAGTCAGGAATGTGGAGCCGCCAGACCTGAGGATGGAAGCGTGTGTGCCGAGAGGCGTCGGCGAGCCGAGCTCTACTGGAGGGGCGACGGAGAAGAGGGAGGGGAGGCGCCAGGGTGCTGGGAAGCTGACAGGAGGGAGTTCGAGAGGAGTTCGGGAGGCCGAGTCTGCGGAAGAAAAAAATCGGCCCTCCCACCAATGCCAGTAGCACAAAATAGAGAGAGGAGGAATAAATTGCGGGGTGTTTTGCCCATTTAATTTAATTAAATAAGTGGGTATTTTTATAAGTAAGCAATTTAAATATATAAATTCGTGGGTATTTTTTGGCCCACGAATTTAATTAAATCGTGGGTTTTTATAAACCGATCGAATTTAATATATAAATTCGTGGGTTTTTTTGGCCCAATTTAAAAAACCCACGAATTTTTCACTGTTTCTTGTAGTGAACTATATATACTGACCATTGGTCTCATATTGAATATAACTTTGCTATTCTTAACATGGTGCCAGGGCGAGGTTTTTAGGGTTAAGGTTTACCGTCGTGCACTTGCGCCATCCCTAGCTGCCAGCACCTCGTTTCTTCCGCTGTCACTACCCCCAGGAGAAGAAATCTCCCCTCCCGGGGGCGGCCTCCTCCTATCGACCCGCCTCTGTGACGCCACCTCAGTCCGGCCAGGTCGTCCTAGCCGCTCGCTCGGCCTCCCGTGCTGTCCGCCCGTCGGTGGCACGCTCTCCACCCGCCGAACCTCCAGGGTGACTTGGGCTAAGAGGTGGTTCAATCCGTGCTTTGCAGCTAGCTCCCTCCCGGTGCCACCTCTGCACCGACCGCTAGCCCGCTCGGCCACCGATCTTTGGAAGCGCACTGGCCCGCTTGTCCACTAGCCTCTGCGCTCCGGCTCTTC
Source organism: Guadua angustifolia (assembly GCA_036346375.1). Lineage (NCBI taxonomy): Eukaryota > Viridiplantae > Streptophyta > Magnoliopsida > Poales > Poaceae > Guadua > Guadua angustifolia. The sequence continues at coordinate 7,479,213 of CM070507.1, read as the reverse complement.
GCGCTCCGGCCGGACCCGCCTCCATCCGCCAGCCACCCTCCGCGTGACTATGCCCGAGCTCCTCTGGCCACCTGTGAAGTCTTCCCAAAGCCAAAAGCCTGGATCTTTTTGAAGTGTGAACAGATTTGAAACAAATCTCAATGCTCTATTTGATTCCAGTTGGGTTCTATCGGCTCTGGCTCCAGAGCCGCTTCAGCTTCTTGACTTTGTCGTCTTTTTATCGGCTTCGTTCGGCTCGACTAGGCTCTGCCTTATTTTATCGATTCTTGACTGGTCCAACTCCGGCTCTCGACTCGGCTCTTGCTCTTTTGGCTTTGTTTTTTGCAGCTCAGCTCACTCTAGTGACTCGGCTCTTTGTCTCTCGGCTCGACTTCTACTCTTTCGCTTCGACTCTCCGTTGAGTCTTTTTTAATTCTGTTGCGTCCATCCAAGTTCTTAGCATATTAGCTCTTTTGTCAACCCGGCTCTTTTTATCAGCTCGACTCTTTTCGCCGATTCAGCTCGTTCTGTTGACTTTATCGACTCGGCTCCTTTGTCGACTTGGCTTCTTTGTCAATTCGGCTCCTTCATCAGCTTTCCACCATCAACTTGGTTCCACCATTGGCTCTTCTTTGTCGACTCGGCTCCTTTGTTGGTTCTCCATCGTCGGCTCGTTTATTGAAAGTTGGATGCTACGACAACTATTTCAAGAACATGATTTTAGATTTTTTTTCTATTTTAGTGTCAACCCTTTCAAATGCAATGCTATTGCATACGCCTTGCATTTGTGGGGGTGTTAATGATATATATTGTCTTATATAGACGCTCCATATATAGATTTTCCTTATATAAGTTTTCCTAATATAGGTATTACCTTGTATAGCCTTTCCTTTTATTCCCGCCTGTACAACTACATATATTGGCCATTAGCCTCATATTGAATATAACAAGTGCTATTCATAACAAAACATATAGGAAACAATTCACTATAATGTTTCGAGGATTATATATACAGGGTGTGATTTATATAGCCAAAAGAGTCCGAGTAGTAGCAAACTTGGATAAACAACCTATTTGATAAAACCAAGAGATATGAAAATAGAGATATTTAAGTTGTCTCTAACAAACCTCCCTTTAACTTAAAATCCATAATGAAAATGTCTTCGAAAAACCTCAAAGGGTAATGAAGCACCATGAATACCAAGTGCATTAAAAGTCCAAAAGACTAATAAACAAAAAAAACCGGAACAGTCAATCCAAACACTTATGGTGCGAAAAACCACAACGGGTATGAAAGATTGAAAGTCTTATATAAACGCTTCTCATAAAACAAGATTGAGCACATCATCAGTAGATCGAGAAAAAGACTGAAACAATCAATCCAAACACACAACCATCAATAAAGCAGATAAAGAAATTTGGGTTTTCCATGATTTATAACTCTAATAAAGTCTGAGTCTGTGTAATTGACCTTCTGAAACAAACACTCAATCATCAAACGATATAAGCCAAGACATCACTTGTAGTGCTGGGTAGATCGAGAAGAATACATAACATAGATTTTTTTGACATACTCCGTCTAGAACATAAAATTCGGCAAATTACCTATTAAAAATCTATAACATAGTTGAAACTGCTCCTTCAAAAATATCCATATGAAGAAAAAATTATCATGCTGCCAATAGAGTATAAATTGAAGTAGACCCTCATATCAATCAAAAATAACAAAACAACGTTGTAGTATCCATGCAAAAACAAACTCTTTTTTACACTTGAAATCTTCATCTCAAGCTGACTTTGTGTTATGGGTTGAGCGAGCCATAACAAACCGGGACATGCTGTGCATGGCGACATGTCATTAATTAGGATTAGAATAATTAGTTTCCTTATTATTTGGGTTTGTTTCCTTTTAAATTATTTCCATGTAATAGGGATTAGTTTCTTAATACAAGAATAGGTTTCTTAGGGGTCAAGTCTAGCCATCCCTATAAAAGGGACAACACGGTATGTATTATGCATCCAAGCAATGAGTAAACCAAGTCTCTAGCGGATCGGTAGCGCCATCGATAATGGCGGGTGGCTCAAGACAAACCAAGGCGCTAGCTTTGACAACGACTCGTTTCGCATACGTTAAGGGCCCTATCTCATCCCGTTGCGTGTGCGGATCGTTACGCACGTAACAATTTGGTATCGAGCCGACGATCCTCCTACCACGGTGACCATCGAAGATCGCATCTCCAACCTCGCGCCTCGTAATCCAAAAGCCCAACGCTTCATCTCATGCGAATCTTCCAAACTTCAACCTTGAGGACAAGGTTGATTCGCAGGGGATAATGTTATGAGTCGAGCGAGCCATAATGACCCGGACGCGGTGCATGGCAAAAGCATGTCATTAATTAGGATTAGAATAATTAGTTTCCTTATTATTTGGGTTTGTTTCCTTTTAAATTATTTCCATGTAATAGGGATTAGTTTCCTTAATACAAGAATAGGTTTCTTAGGGGTCAAGTCTAGCCATCCCTATAAAAGGGACAGCACGGTATGTATTATGCATCCAAGCAATGAGTAAACCAAGTCTCTAGCGGATCGGTATTTGCCATCGATAATCTGGCCGGTGGCTCAAATACCAAGGCGCTAAGCCGACAACAACTCGTTTCGCTTACGTTAAGGGTCCTATCTTATCCCCGTTGCGTGTGCGGATCGTGCACGTAACACTTTGGAGCAAAAACCTTCATTAGAAAAAACTTCAAAAAATATAATGCTACCATCAGGGTGTCATCAAATTTCAAATTAATGTTGCCAAAATCTCCATAATGGTCGCGCAAGCGATCCAAATTGCAATGTATTCAAATAGTGAATAAAACACCAAAATAACGGTGATGAAACACCAAATTCAAAATAACTGTGATAAAACACCAAATTGTCAACTGATTTTGTTTATTTTTCTTCTCAAAAATAGACGATGAAACGTCGAATAAATGGCCAATAATTAAAATATGATAAAAAGTCGAAGAAAATTACCTGCCAATGATAAATTATAATAAGTTCAATCCAACTTTGATCTGACTGAAGTCGTACACGGGACTACGGGAGTGCAGCCAACCGAGCAAAGCTTCACGGGCACAACAGAAAAATCTCCAAACACAGTGAGTCACGGCCTCACGGGCGTTGGCTGACGGTTGGCGTGGCCGGTCGTGGGCCGGCTGGAGGATTTGGTGGCCAGTGGAAGCCGGCGAGAGAGCGGCGGCCGGCGCGAGGCAGGCGGCCGCAAAGAAGTTGGCGGCGTGCGACGATCGGAGTGGCACGACGGAGGTGGGCGACGCTGCGGGGTAGGCCATGTCGGGCCAAGCGGGAGTCGAAGACGCGGTCGGCCGGGCGAGTCAGCCAAGAGGGCCGCAGAGGCGTGCAGCCAAGGGAGTAGCTGAGTGGAGCCAGCGGATGCAAGAAGGTCGGCGCCAGTGTGCACCGAGGCAGGCGCCGACGCAGGGTCAGAACTAGGCGCGCGGAGGCGCGGTCCGGCTGGAGGAGGCCGACGCTGTGGAGCGCGAAGGCGTAGAGGACCGAGGTGCGGGCTGGCCAGAGCGGAGGACCTGCGCACGGAGGGGACGAGCGAAGGTACCCTGCGTCACGGGCCCAGGAGGCGCTAGCGGCGCGTCGACGTCGGCTGGAGGCGGGAGCCGAGGTGGCCGACGCGGGAAGGTTGGGCGTGCGTTGGCACCCGCGTCGGCGACGGGTGGCCGAAGAGGTACAGAGGTGGTGGCTGCCCCCTGGAGTGAAGATTTCTCCTCCTAGGTGCGGGGGCCGAGGCGGCCGACGGCAACCTAAAGTCGACACGACGATGAGCGGCGACGGGCGTAGATTGGAAACGCAGGTAGTGCTCACTTGTTAGGGGGAAGGTGGGCATAATTAAAGCATTGCTATTTATCCGGATGACTGTCCCCGTGCCAAACGGTAGGATTTCTTTGCAATGCCAAAAGATGGTAAATTCAAACTTTTATGCCTATTATTGACGAATTTCTTTTACAATTAAGGCTTCTATGTCAATTAGTGATATTTATGCGGGATTTACCATTGATTTGTTAGAGATAACTCAAATATCTCTATTTTCATTTTTTTAGTTTTATTCAAAGAGGTTGTTAGTCAAAGTCTGCTATAATTAGGATTCTTTTGGTTATATAAGCCATATCTTGTTCATGTAATACTTGAACTATTATAGTGATTTGTTTTTTGTGGTTTTTTTCTATAAGGATTTTTTCACGTTAAATTATGTCTTCAATTATTTTGCCGTCCATCTATCCCTAATATAACTTGTGGTATGAGAACTCTAGCACTGACAGATTAGAATGGAAAAGGTTTTTTTACTTTTTCTTTCAAAATGATTACATAATGATAAACAATTTCGTTCTAAAGTTTATCCGTATAACGTTGGTAGGCATGAGTGGTAAAGTGTAGTTCAATTTCTTAGAAAAGAAGTTGTTTTGTCTTTCCGAAACGATATGCTGATAAATGAATTTTGGAAAATATCTATATAACACCTCAAACTTTGCTCGAAAGTTTATACCGAACTATGACATTCTTGAACTTTATATTCCGGTTCAAATAACACTATGATCCGGTTTCCTAAATGGTACTGGCATGATGATTGGTTTTACCACGTAGTATAATATGCTGGTCTCAAGTATAATATGCTGGTCAAGTTTTGTTGAATGATAAGTGGGACCCACAGGGGTTTCTCCTCCAAATTGAAAATAGAGAGGAAGGGAGCTATTATAGACCGACAACCATAGAAATATGGATAGGAGCTCGGCAGGGGAGAAGTCCCTGTTATCGACTTAACTTGGTTAGAGTGTCATCCTACGTAACAAAACCACCTATTTATTGTGTCACATGGGCAATGCCACTATACGAAACCGGATTAAATATCAGGTTACATAGTTTAGGATGATTGATAGAATTTCAATCAATGTTCATATGTTACATGGACTTCTACCACGAATCTATGTCTCTTACATCAGGAGGGATTGCGACTTTTGCAGGCAAAGAGGGTGCAGAAATGCGTGGAAACGCTAGACGTGCTCAAGATCTCGAACGCGCGGTTGCAAGTGGTCGTCGTGACGACGAAATGGGAGACGTTCGACACACCAGCCACAACCCAATGGGAACTGTTCGACTGAAGCAGATACATACACAGTGTTCTTTTGTTTGTGTTGGGTCTCTTGTCAGTTTTGGTGCCCCCCGTTCCTTGCCCATTCATTGTAATCGTGGTGAGCTGGTAGATTAGGTTGTAGAGAACCGAACCCATTTATTGTTTCGTTTGTAATCATCATCGTCATCATACCTCCCGCTCGATTGATGGATCAGTCCAATAAAGAAAGCAGTACTGTTCTTTTGTGTATCTCTAGAGCCTAATGATAGATAGTTCAGGCTTCAGAGTGCAGAACGAGCTATGAAGGTTTGCGTCGGAAGCAACAGTTGGTGGCTTTCAAGCACCGAACTCCTCTCCTTGCAGGAAGGAAAAGGAAGCCAAATTAGCACTAGAACGTAGCGTAGTAGTAGTCATGTTGCGTGTTGGAAAAAAAAATTCTATGGCACCGAATGTCTTAGTAGCATTTATAGCATCTCTTTTAGAATAAAGGCACATGGTATATATGAAAGAGGAAGATTTAGTTGCTTCGATATCTGTATTTGCCAAGTGTCCGCTCTTTGAAAAATATGCTATAAGATATCCGGTGCCTTGTTGGCTTGACGGATTGGTGGGTTGATTCAAGAAAAGAAGTAGTCTCAAAATATGGAAAGGGATACGACACGTTAGTAATTTTGATCATGTGGCAAGTATGAAAGAAGAGGAACGACACGGTTTTAATAATAAATCACATACCTTGCAAGGCTTGGCGAACATGAAGGCATCTTATGGGCTCAAGCAGAAGCGGCATGTTTGAATTTATGGTTGTTCTAGTGTTATTTTTAAGCTTTTGTCTTTTTTCTAGGTTTTTATGAGAGCGGGTGCACTAATACAAGTATTGCGTCGTTTATATTTTGATCTTATAGTGTTTTAATACACCACTTCGTTGTTGTAAGACATTTCTTTAGATCTTTCTTTCTTGTTAATAAATGACACGCAAAACTTTTGTGTGTTCTTAGAAAAAAAAAAGACGTCCGGTGCCATCAATTTTTTTACCTTCGGCGTATGCCTGAATGCCTATGTCAAGCGCCAACGTCAAGGGTTATGTTAAGCGCCAACGTCAAGGGGTTGCGCGGCACCACAACAACCGACGGGCGACGGCTGCCTCGTCGTCGATACGTACGTGGCTACGTCTCTTACAGCGCCAGGAAAGCGCCTGGCCCGCTTGGCATGGCAGCCGGGCAGAGCGGCGTGAGCCCTCGCGGGTCGGCCGTGGCTCCGCCGTGTCGGCCTGCCCAAATCCGGGGGGCTCCGGAGGGAGGCCACGGCGTGCCCCGTGATGGCTCCTCATTCCACCGTCGGCGGGGGCGCGGGGCACGAGCCTCTACATGACAAGACGGGCGCAACCGTGCGACGAGCGCGCATCCCACGTTCTACTCAAGCAAAAGGGAACTTGCACCGGCGCTCGCAATGAGTAAGCAGAATGCATCGGGCAATTTGGGAACCTTAGAAAAAGTGCTCCCGAGGTACAGTACAGGAGGAAAGAGGCATACAGAGCACAGCTCCACATGATCACTGGATATTAGCGATGCACATTAAAGGAAATACTAGGATTGGCACGAATTACCAAAATTTCGTGATACACTGCTATTGAGATTGTGCACAAGAAATGTAACCCTTGCAGACGACAGGACGACAATCGCCACGTTGCAAAATCCCCTTGTTATTCACCTTTAAAGGCGTCAGACGGAGAAACTACTGATGGATGCACGTCGATATACTGGTGGCAAAATGTATATGACCGTAGAAAATGTATATGACCGTAGAAAATGTATATGACCGTAGAAATTAAAACCTGCCGGAAATTACTCTACCTCCAATCTACTCCACAACTGGACTTCAGGGATCAGTAATGCTGCACTCCAGAATTTTACATCTACATTTGGTCCCAGTCAATAGAGCCGTTGTTTTCAAAATTATAAGCAGGTTGCTGTAAACGGTTGCGACCCAACCTGCTCATCATGGCGAGGCCTGAAAGAAGCATATACAAAATTTGATCAAAAGGTCAGAACAGTAGAGATACAGCTGAACACTGAAAAGAACCTGGGCTGGCAATGGCAGTTAAAGGGTATATTTTAGTAAAACTACGGATTTGGATATGATTTAAGGGTCTTCCACCCAAAATTATCTTGGATGAACTTTTTAGCATTACCATAGGATTATAGGTACTAGGATCAGTGTAGAAAACTTTTATTGCACACATCATATACTACTTCTTACTAAAAGAGAGGTCAGAGGGTTGTCAGAAAAGTGAAATTACAGCATTAACTCTACCTTCGATGACTTTGTAAAGTGATGACCACCACCTATCAGGTGGAACCTGATGCTGAGTGAGTGATTCGTCGATTTCAGTGTTGTGCTTCCCTTCAAGGACGTTCTGCAGAGTTATTACTGCATCTTTTGTTTTCCTGAGGATGTTGTTTCCCTCAGCATCCTCCAACGCAAGAAGGTCACTGTGTGATGACGCAAGGCTAGCAGCAAGTGCAAACTGGGCAGCAGCAGCCCATCGGTTAGATGCAACCCACTTCCTCTGAATATCATGCATCTTGCTTTCTTCCTTTCGCAACCTCTCCTCACCATCTCCAAATACAAGACTCTGTAAATTTTTCAGTCAAACAAAATTGAATCAGAATACATATAAATGTTTTTACTGAAAGGAAGCCAAATATGTAGACTCGAGAAAAAGTGTATCATGGATTATGTGTAGCCATGTAGTAGTCCCAAGCTAATGATAACAGTTGTTATTAACGCTGTTCTATGCAGAAGTACACTTGGCAAGATAATCAAAATAAATATTGTATTAAATGCAAATTACCTTGAGATATTCTGCGTTGCTAGTTCCTGTACTCTGAACCATCTTTGAGAAAGCACTCTGTTCGTTGCTCAGAAGATTCTCAGGGGTGTCAAATTCCAAAACCTGAAACGAAACAATATTATATAATTGAGGTGCCAACAATTGTGCAGTTCGGACAGGTAGCATAAACCATGTACGATTGAATATGAAAAGAGTGAAGCGTAAGCTTATTTAATTGTATATTATTGCAATGAAAGAACCTATTTCCAAACATCTATCTTACTGGTTAAAAAATAGAACTTAGTGCTTGGCAGTATGTGTTCAATGCTCGTACAGCAAATATATAAGACTAGTAAAATAAGAAAGAAATATAACAGAATCATATAACCAACTACAAAACAGTTGTCATATACAGATTGCAAATAATAATATAATAATTTAGCCATGAGTTTAGAAATATGAAAACATGAGACTAGCTCACCATGGTCAAATTTTATTTTCAATGTGGAAGATTTTGCATGTTTCCAGGAGGTAAGGAAAGTGAAATCAAAATGACTTAATAATTTATCCACCCAAAATCCAAGAGAGACAAGAAACAAGACTTCCATCCTTGCTTTGAAAATTACACAAATCAGCACATGATGTGAAAATACTAACGTACCAATATTAGCAGGAGATTATTAATGTACTAGTCAAATGAGAAACAAGCACAAGAATGAAAGAACAAAGCTCTATTCAAGATCACACCTGCCCAGCACTTAGAATAAGCAACCTGTCACAGTCAATGACGGTGTTCAAACGATGAGCAATTATGAACATTGTACAACTCTTGAATTCTTCTCTGATTGTCTTCTGTATAAGAGCATCAGTTCGAACATCAACGGCTGCTGTCGCCTCATCAAGAACAAGTATCTTCGCCCTTCGCAGCAACGCACGAGCTAAACTCAGCAGCTGCCGCTGTCCAACACTAAAATTTTCACCAGCCTCAGAAACCTGTGTGTTTTAACAAAATAAGGCTCTGAAAATTTTCCATATTGCTCATTTTTAAAAAACAAGGTAACTACTATAAGAAGTAAGAAGGACCAAAATATCTAGTTTAAATGTTTATTTAGAATTACATTCTACAGGACCAAAACAGCAGTATCCTATTGTTTAGCAACCCCTTTCTTATGTTATAAACAAAATCCATGGACCAAATAGAGTGCGAGATGTTAACAAGTTACATGTGAAACAGTTAAGACTGACATTAAACACTCGCAAATTTGTATAAGCATACTTGTCAAAAGAAACGTACAACAAAGAAAAAAATTAACGGTATAAGATAAAAGGCGAACATGCTGCATACCTCAGCATCTAGCCCTAGAGCATTCCTCCTTATGACATCTTTTAGATGAGCCCTTTCCAGAGCCTCCCAGAGATCCGCATCATTATGCTCATTAAAAGGATCTAGATTAAATCGGACAGAACCTGGACAATAATACAAAAAACATTTATTGCATTAAATAATTGAAGTCATCCAAAGAATAAGCTCAAAGCACATATTTGCATTTCTTTACAAAACTATTATACTAATTTACATAAAACAATATACGAAGATTTCATGTGTTTTCAGTAACAAACCTGAAAATAGGACTGGTGCCTGTGGTATTATTCCTAAAACTTTCCGCAGGTCCCAAATTCCAAACTTAGAAGTTTCACAATCATCAATCAATATTCTCCCTCGTTCCAGTTCCACCATACGGAACAAAGCATTAAGCATGCTAGATTTACCAGCACCTGTTCTGCCAACTATTCCAACCTTCTCACTTCCATTAATAATGAAAGATATGCCATGAAGAACAGGAGGAAGTTCTGGTCGGTAACGAAGTACAACATCTTCAAACTTGATGACACCAGATGATGGCCAACCAGGAGGGGGCCTGCTATCCTCAATAACAGGAGGAGCCTCAAAAGGTAGCTCAATGTATGTTGACACACGCTCAACAGCATTTAAACTATTTTCAGCAAGACTAGCAAGACGAAGTACAGCTGTGAGCAAATTGGTGATATTGAGAGTATAAGTAAGAAGAAGACCCATTGTCGAGGCAAAGGCCTTCTGATTTTCTGCTCTTTGGTTTTGCATGACAGCAAATGTTGCCGTGAACCATATCATGATGCCACCCAATGTTTCCAGACGGATGGCTAGCCATCTATTTGAACTCATGTTCACGAGTGTGAACCTGATGTTGTTGTCCATTGATTTCCCATTGATGTTTGCCATTCTATCATAGGCTTTGTAGGCACGGATTGTGGACAGGCCATTCAATACCTCTGCAAATTGAGCATATACAGGAGACCTAGTAATGGAATCCAGGCGCTTTACCTCACGTGATGTTGTCTGATAAAACAAAGCATAAAGTGTCAACAAGGTAAAAAATAACAATAAATTAATAGTTGTTTAAAAGTCAACTGGCATTAAATTACCTGGTAATAAAGGTAGGCTGCATAAAATAAAATCAGAAGTGGCATGATAGCCCAAAGGGACATAGTGCTGACAATGCCGATAAGAATAAATGTTGAGAGCAACTGAGCTATTTGTGCCATAAACATATTGACAAAGACAGCAACATTACGGTCAATGTCACCCAAATCCTTTGAAAATCTGTTGATGATCCGTCCAAGTGGATTGGTGTGAAAAAATACCATGGGAGCTCTTAATATAGACCGGAGCATGGCGTCATGCAACCTCTTGGCTGCTCGAAGGCTTGATATGATCAGCCAGTAAGAATTTGTGAGAGTGACTAGAACCTAAACCAAAAATTGTCATTTTATCAGCTTGCACATAAGCAATCAGAAGAGAGAGAGAGAGAGAGAGAGAGAGAGTGAGAACAAAACATAAAACAAGAAAAAAAATGGGTATAAGTACCTGCCCAAAAGATAGAATGCCATAGATTAAATTGTAGTAACCAGGGCCATGGATTTTCAGAGAACCCTGATCAGTCCAAATGCTCAGCCATGTGCTACTTGAAATGCGAAGAACTTCAGTTAGTCCATAGCAAAAGAAGAGAATGGTCACCACCCACATCCCTCCCAATGCATTTTTGTAGCTGCAAAGATAAAGGTAGTAAGTAAGCATATATTCTAGGGCATCATGATCTATAAGCATGTCTTATAGAATGTTTAACATCTCAACTATCAGCAGATCAAATTTGAAAACCATATATGGATGAAGAAACATTAAGCAGCACAGCAGACTGGAGTTTCAGGTAACATAGAGAACGCTAATATAGTAAATGTATCAAACAATCAGTCCATTTTGTTCTCCTCTTTTATTTGTTTTCCTTCTTCTATTATGCATTATACATTAATATGATATCACACAGTATTATCTTTTACCGTGAAAGGACCTTCGCACTGACAACTCCGGTTTCCCGTTCCTCTTGCTTAATAAGAACAGATTTCCCCTGTTTTGTTTTACTGGAACTATCCTGACTCCTCTGCGGATCACCATCAGCTATTACACTGTCCCCATTTTCAGTGTGTTTTATGTCATCCCGTGATTTGCTTTCGTCCTGTTTCTCTTCCATCTGTTCCTCCATCTTTCCAGCATTTTCCATGAGCTTCTTGAAGAGTTCCCCATTGTTGCTAAGTTCATCAAAGGTACCCTCCTCTTTTATTATGCCATCATGGATTAGCAGTATTTTATCCACATATGGCAGAAAATGCAGCTGATTGGTAACGAGGACCCGAGTTTTGTGTCGTAGTTCTTCTTTGATACATTTGTCAAATACCTGCACATGTACTCAGGACATTAGTAATAAGATTCTGTAGTAGTATTAGTACAATAAGCAACCGAGGAAAGGAACACACAGTACAGAAGTATAAAACAATCTTGAACTCAAACATCTTTGGAAAGAAGAAAACTAAACTGCAGTTGCTTGTCACGGGCCACAATATATGAAGACTTGCCCATATGATTACTATATGGTGTGCCAAATGGAACATCCACAGCATTAGTTTGGTCACAAGTTCACAACACTATCAAATCCACATAACAACTGTACCATATGCAGCAGGCTGTGCTTATCGCACTTCTGCAGTAAACGGGCTCAGGAAAAACCTATATAACAATAAGATGCTGATAACAGAAAATTTCATAGTGCTCTCTTCAACCCCCCCAAAAAAATGGTTCCTATATGCTGAATATGGTACAGTTGTTATGTCTTGGAGCCTCGGAGGAATATCTACACAGCTGCCAAAAAGATGGCTCTGACACATGCCGAAACAATGACATAGCACCTCATGTCTTAGAAGTAAATGATGCTCCAGAATCTGGAATATATTTGGGCACATTGTGCAACATTTTACTTATTTGGGACTTGAGAAGTCTAAGTGAATTTAGTTGTATAAAGCATGAGTTCAAGTGACTACATGAATACTGTATCTAGTATATATTATCTATTGCCAGCTTGTTATATCTTGGTTATTTGTCGAAATCAAGTTATATTATGCACAAATATGCCTATGTCAATGTACATGTCTTGCAGCATTTCAGGAAAAGGAATGTCAATGTTTATCCCAGTACACTACCCAGACCAGTCTAATTGCCTCCTAGGTATTAAGGAATCAGGACAAAAGGATGACTGATATCTACCAAAGAGGCACCATTACCAACTGCCAATGGTTCAGTTTGTGAGTAGGTGGGGAAATGATAAAATAGAAAGCAAGATGTGCAATGGTAGCAAGATGAATGCACCTGTCGACCAACATGGGCATCTAATGCACTCAGTGGATCATCAAATATGTACACATCTGAATCAGAATAAACAGCTCTTGCCATTGAAACTCTTTGCTTTTGCCCACCACTAATATTAACTCCTCTTTCTCCTATCTCTGTGAGATCACCACCCTGAAAACAAGCATAACAAGATCAATTGTGAGTTTGTAGGTAAAAGGAATACACCAGAGTGTACCAAGATAAAAATTATGTATACACACAACTGGAATGCAACAGGGCAAACGGAGAAACATATTCTCCAGCAGGATCACTTCATCAAATGAAAGTTATGATTTTCAAAAATTTGCACACAGTGGTTTTGAAAACTGGACCTAGTTTGAACTTACTGGGAGTAGGTCAAGGTCATGCCGTAACGAAGTGACATCTATTGCTTTCTCGTAGCGTGGAGGTTGGAATGGAGACCCAAACAATATGTTGTCCCGAACCTGTAGAGGTCACAATTATACCTCTGAAGAAGTCATATAGGGTTCAATTTAGCACAACAATAGCAATAAAGATATTGTATCTCACGGTAGCATTGAAGATCCATGAAACTTGAGGAACATAAGCCACCGATCCACGAATGACCACCGAGGTATCTGATCCTGACACTGGTGCTATTTCACCAAGCATTGCGGAAATAAGAGAAGTCTTCCCCTCCCCGGTGCTTCCTACTATGGCAACTAAACTGCCGACAGGTACATCCAGATTGACATTTGACAAAGTTGGTCTCTCGGCCTGCCAATACTCAAAAAATTAGTTTTTAAGCAACATCTTAAATAAGATGGGACAATGGTGGTGCCAACAGAAGTATAGAATTATATGGGCAAAATGAAAACATCTTGATATGGGAGCTGAAGGGAATAGCACCCTGAAACTTGCCACCAATTCATCACAAACTAGGAAGACATCTAAAGATGTAATTCACTCTCAATCGATTGACTAATAATTAGTTACTCCCTTTTGCACTTGCCATTCCATTCATGACACATGCTAGCCTATGAAGTGTCAAGTTGTGCTAACATTTATTTGTCCCAATGTCTGGGGCTCTGGGCCACAGAATCAGAAGATAAGTGTTAAACTACCAATGGGTGTTAAGAATTGAAGATGCACGAGTGAAAATAGAATAAATGACACTTGCCAAGTTAATAAAAATATTCAAAACACGAATTTACCTGTGATTCCCATGAAAAATATCCGTTCTTGATAGAAATGGCTGGAAGCTCAGGATTAATAGGTGGATTTGGCAGAAGTGTTCTCTCTTCAGCTAAGAGGAGATCTTCCAAACGTTTCAAGGACACCTTACAATTAACAACCTGTTGAATGTTAATGAAAAACAACAGTAGTAAGGCAACCATCAATACCAAATGAAAGAATTGCTGAAGAAAAAACAGCAAACCATGTCAGGCCATCATTGATTTGTAATCAAAATTCTAACCAAACCATTTAGCTAATTTTGTCTGCGAAAGACAAACGAAATTTAAGGGACAGAAGAATGATCAATCTAATAATCTAATTATATATATGTTTACCGAATTTAGATGTTTCTTAACTTGCTGTATGTTTACAAAATAACATCTGAAAGACACGATTTACAGATTTTTGCACACCTGAGTTATCAGATTTGGCAGCATAAAAAGTGGGAACCTTAGCACTGCAAAAAGGGAAAGAGAGGTAAACGCCTTTGCTGGTGTCAAGTCACCTCCCAGAAGAGAGTATACACCAAATGAAACCACAGTGACAATGACTGGGATACTGTTGAGGATAAAGCTATTCAGCTGCAACAAGCAAGGAAAAGTAAGAAAATGATCCGGCCAAAGAAATATGAATGTAAAAATTCCCAGCTCTGTTATGATTTTAAGTAACTGCACTGATGTAAAGGAACCCCATAGGAACAGGAAGCACCAATACAGTTGCTTGTATAGCATGCAACTTCAATTCTCTCATGGCAAGACAAATAAGCCACTGGCACATGATTACCATTTACCAGCATCCAACAAAAAAACCAGACACACATTGAACAATGGAACTTGGCACAAATGAAAGACAATGGTCAACATATCTACAAAACCTTATGCAACTACAGTAAGCAACATACCGCGGCAAGCAACTGAGCGCTGCGGAACCAGGAAAGCTCATCATCACGGATGTCCTGCACCTTTGACTGGAAACTTTGCTCCCAAGCATAACATCTAACCAAGAAAACATTTGGGATATTTAATACCAAAATACAAGTATTACAACTAACGAAAATGCAAGTTAATGTAAGCATACTTGACTGTATCCATAGCAGCTAATATTTCATTCATGAGACTGATTCGCTTGTCAGTCCTTTGCAACCCTTCCTTGGTAAGTTTTTGCATTTTGCTTATGATAACTGTCTGATAAAATAAATACACAAAAGGTCAGCCAAACAAAACAATGTTGAAACAACAAAATTTTTATTTAAGATTTTAAAGAAAAAGGAATCAAACAAGTGCTATTTAACAGAGGTATATAATCCTTACAAATAGAATATGCTAAAGATCTCCAACTGCAAACTGTACTAACAATATGCATTATTGGCTTTAAATGGAAAATGTAAGCAGTGAAATGGATTGAACCATCATTAAGGATTTTAGTTATGACCTAAGTGAAAGAACCATAACTGCAATCTGCAGACTGGGCGAAATACATACAAAAATCATAACCAAGAGTTTCAGAATAGAAATTTAGAAAGCTCACAGCTACATGATTACATGAAGGCTCTAATATGAACTCTAGGCTCCACACAATGACACAAATATTTATATATGAAAAAACATCTTTTCTCTAGTGTTGGGACTAATACAAAAGGCATAGACACACTTAACAATGCAACATAAGAATTTTCATATTTACATACGCCTGAAGAGAAATGTACCTGAATTGGGAACAAAAGAACCAACATGAGTGCGCCAACTAATGCTGCAGGACCTAGTTGCGCATATAGAAGGACCATGGAAATAACAATTCGGAAAGGAGCAGACCATAGACTGTGAAGTTGCTGGCATACTTGCTACAAATGTAAAAAATATAAATTAAAAGTGTGCAAAAAATAAGATATAAATAACCAGCATGTATGGTATGTACAGGCAGCATTCTCCCTCTTTCCTAACAAAGTAACAATGATCGAGTCTTTAACACAAAAAACACCTGAAGAGACTCCGCGTCAGTTGAAATCAAATTCGTTATCCTCCCAGAAGCAAACTTCCTACGACTGTCATTAGTCAGTCGCAAGGACTTACGGAAAACAGCTGCGATCTGTGGAACAACAGAAAGTCAGACACAAACTTTATTAAAAACTGATGATTTGATACCTAAAACATTTTACAATACCTACAAGTAGTAGTATAACAAACTTTCAAGGTAGAAATTTGAACTAGGTTTCTATTACTATGTACTAAATATATGGGCTCTTGCGTAAAAGTACCAAGGAGCATAAGTGCATAACCAACAAACCAAGTTTTTTCATATTAACGCAACCCAGACAGCTAAGCTAGTACTATTTGTGGGCGAATAAACTACTAGATCAATATATATAGCACAGTAAGCAAAAGCAAGGTCTAAACAAGGGTCTGCACTATCATGAAGACATGTCCACGTTACACAAAATCAGGAAGTGCAATCACCATGTCATCCATAAGAGTAGGAATAAGTAGCCTCGAAAAAAAAGTGGGACAAGTGGTTTTGTGGTTGCCTGTTGTCTACATAGCTTCTTAACTTAATGGCCTGTTTGGTTGGAGGGAATTGACGGAAGGGAATGGGAATTGAGAGAGATGGATTATAAAATCCTTTGATTGGTTGGTGGGAATTAGAGAAGGGAATGGGAGTTTACAACTTAAACGTAGGGAATTCAATTCCCTGCCTCCCCCTGGGAATTGAAGTCTCGCTTAATTCCCTTGCCCATTCCCATTTCCCAACGATGCCATAAAGGTAATAAAGCTTGTAATGTACTTTTCAGGCTTTGATATGTAAACACCTAGTCACCTACCAATGTAGACCTCAACCTGAAACCAGTACGCATGACATTCTGAAAGTACTGTGCTTCAGCAAGAACTCCCAGCGACTGAAGAATGGAAATAAAGAGTTAGCAAGCAAAATAGGTTATCTGAATTTGACTCACCAGCAGCATAGTGCTTGCTTGGGAGCTGAAATTCACTGAATCAACAAAGAAATACAGTGTGCAACATGCAAGAGAAGAAAATAATCCGTACCACTCCAGCGAAGATTGAGAAAGCGTAAATGTACCCGTTCCAAGAAGGATCACCTTTTTGCATAGACTGCCAAAAAATAAACACCAGCCTTCAGTGGCACAGAACTAACAATATCATCTCCACTAGGTGACAGCACAGGGAATCTAAACTTTAAGGAGTGCATTTTAAGATTTGCACGATTAATCAGTGTGTTCTAAATCACTTCAGTATTTTGTGGATAGTGAAAATAAATTATTGATAAAAAATAGCTTATAAAGATAAAACAGGAGCATCTTGACATTATTGACTTTGAGATGTCATGAAATAAGAAGCATACCTCTAACAAGAGGTTCAGTATGAGTGGGCCAACAAATTGAGAAGCATCATTGCCAATCTACAAATTTGGGGGGAAGATGAGTTGCCAACAATTAACACAAAATGCTGTAATGGAACAAATATGAAAACCAAACAGAGGGGCAAATCTTCTTTTAAAAAAATGTGGATATATTTGCCTACCTTAAAAAATCCTCCAAGCCAGAACCTGAAAGCGAAGGAAAATAATCACAGTAAGCACAAACCAGACAACAAGTAACTGACACCCTAGAGGTTTTGAGAAATAAAGTTATCATCTGTATAATGTACCTTCCACCGAGGCTACTATGAAGAGCTCGTAACAGCCAAGGTTTTGGTTTTTGAAGCTCATTGTTCCAGCATTTCTGGAATCTGAGACAAGATCGCAATGTTAGATTTATATGTACAAGTATTCCTCATTTCAGTTAAAACAGTGGCAGAACATACCGGCTATACAATGTTTCAGTCTCATCCCAACTATCTAATTTCCAAATATCCTTGTCGGTAATGGGCTTTCTATATCCTTGTTGCATTAGAGGAGTCATCCATGAAAAGAATATCCCTAGCAAAGTAACAAGAAAACAAAATTTATATCAATATGCTTATAGAGAAGTGTGAGGATAGAGAAGAATAATGAGAACTCTGCAACTATTGTTTTCCATCTCTGCAATGGAAAATTGGGTTTTCCCCGGGTTAAAAACAAAAGGAAACAAATGTGTGTATCAAATAGTGCACAACAAATTATATTTACTCACTGGAGAATATATTGGCATGCCTCTCAGGGCAGATCTGCTCTCCGCCAGGTAGAGGTTCATAATCAGTATTATCAACAAGCAGCTCGTTCCTGATCGGAGTATAACCTGGGTAGGGATCCAAGCTAGGCAGATAAACCACCATGAGAAGTCCAAACAAGAACTGCAGAAAAGATACGTTCAGTATACAAAAGAGACCACTGTATGATTATAGACACCAAAAAGCTGCAAACCTGGCATATTATCTCACTGCAGTATAAGTAAAATATTGAACTGCAAAAGAAAAAATACAGAAGTTAGTCTACATTAAAAAAAACTAAAGAGGATAAATCTTTGGGTCACCACCCAACAAGTTTCATTAAGAAAAAAGATTTTACAAATGTACTATACCTTGAACTGTAGTACTGCCTCACAGAGAGCACAAGATTGAGCATAGCAGCTTCCCCAACCATCACGTATATTACCACAAACCGGATGTACCATCTAAACTCATAGATGTAAATTCTTGTCTCCAATACAATCATTATAAGCATACAACACCAAGCAGCAGCCTCGATAATCAATGAAGTAATCTGCAGAGGGGCAGAATTTTCAAATGACTGAAAAGCCCAAAGGGGACAAGAATTTGGCAGAAGTAAAGGTTCTAAAGTAGTGCACATAACTCCACTGAAAAACTGTTGTCGCACTTTAACTTTAGGCTATATACTCATCAGTATTTCTGTATATTGCAGGTGCCACATAACTAAACTCAATATCATTTTTGCAGCAACGAAATAGAATCATATTCCAAGTCATTTGTGAGAAGCATAGCAAACACAACATTTTTCACTGCTTCCGTATAGGTAGTCCTACAATCTCGGTAAATATACTTGTCAAGCAGGAACAACAAATTAGCAAACAAATTAAGCAAAGATTTGACAGCGATGTTATTATATGTAAGCATTCTCACCTCAAATGGAGCAAGGCCAGGCTGCCCATCCAAGTTCATGATGGAGGTGCCGGTGGCGATCCGATACAGCGGCTCTGCCATGCAGTACGCCACAAGCAGCGCAAGCAGATAGTTGTAGTACGGCGAGCGTAACTTGTACCGCTGCACCGTGTAGTCCCTCGCCGTCCTCCATATCCGATAGAAGCAAACGCCAAAGAGTGCGAGGTAAGAGATGCACACCACCAAGGTGTCGATGCCGCAGGGTGTGTAAGCGCCAAAGGCGTTCTCGACCACATGAGACCACGCCCCATTCTTCACCGGCTGGCAGTACCATTCCAGAGGATTGAAGCCCATCTCGACCCCTCCCCTTAACAACCTCCCCCACTCGTCACTCAGTTCTGATCTTCTCCTGAATTCAAGAAGCAAACCAACGTAAAAAGAGAGAATTCAGCCATTGAGCACTGTACTTGCAACATCAACTAACCCACAAACATCTGTACAAACTCAATAGTAAAGAAGGAACAAAGACTTTGATGGAAATCCTCAGGTCACCTATAAACCTCAGTACTTACCCATGGACCAGAGCATGAAGCACAAGACTTATCAGTCGTTTCCACGTACAAAATTAAACTCAAAGGCCAAAAAAAAAAAAACTTCACAGAAACCTCGAGATTTTTTTTATCTCTTTAATCAATCGGGATGAAGGAAGCAGGTACGAGTTTTACACGGAACATGTGTCTACTGCAGGGGTAAAAAAAAGGCGATACTATCAAGGATTTACCATCCCAAGAGAATCGGCACCCAAATGGTCCAAACTTCCACGATTCTGTGCAAAGTTTTGCAGCTTTACGCAATGAAAGGCCTGAAAAGGAAGTTTTCCGCGATTTTCCGGGTAAATTTGCGCCGAGTTATCCTCTTCCCGCAAGAGGAGACCAACGAGAACCACCCAAACCACAAGAGCTACACGACAAGGCATCCAAATCACAAGAGCGCCATCGAATCGAAGATCGCAGAAAATTCCAAAAAATTACCCGCAAGTGTATAGCTCCGAGATCGGAAACCAGCGGAGGACACGGGAACGGGACGAAGATGGAGCTCACCTCACCTGCGGATCAAATGGAGACGCGGCGGCGACGAAGCATCAGCATCTCTCGCGGTCGTGGGCACCTCTCTCACCTCGGGGGAGGAGGAGGGGAGGAGAGAATTATTTATGGGTTTGGATTTGTACACACCGCCGCTTGGGGGAATATAATGTTGTTGCACTTGCACACTTGCACTGGGACTTCTCTGAACCGGTGATTATTTGGAGACTCCGATTTTTCTCCCGGCTTTTTTTTAGAACAGTATTTTGTGGTTTCGTGAAGGATTCAAATTTTATTTTGGATTAAATTCTGCCTTGGACCGAAATCTAAAATTTTACCGAAATTTTTGAAATTCAAAAGCAAAAATTCAAATCTGATTCGTTTTTCCTGAAAAACGAAATTTCGGTGAAAAATCTTGAAATTTCGGTATATTTGCATAGGCTAAAATGTGGGTCAAATGATGAAAAAAAATTTGAAATTTTTTTCGAGGTTCCTGACATATCAGTGATGTTTCCAAAAAAATTTCAATTGATTATCATATTTGAGAAAATTTTCAAAATTCAAATATTAGTATTGTCCTGATAAAACACTAATCGGCAAGTTTGATCAGAATGAAAAATGGAACAAACAATGTTACAAAATTTTGAATTTTTTTCATAGTTATGATGCATCATTAATATTCTCATAAAATTTTTAGATGATCATGTACCTTCATGAATTTGTAAAAATTTGGACAGTGCAACTGAAGGCTGGCTAATAAATTTCAACTGAATAAAAAATGATTTAAACCATCTTAGAAAATTTTAAAAAATTTTATGGATAGTATTGATAAATCACTAATGATACCATAAAATTTTCAAATGATGATCAAACATGGAAAATTTTATAAAATTCTAATAATGTTACTACCTTGTTTATGCTAATTCTGTTTTTTTATTTTTAAAAGATAACAAATGAAGTTAAAATATTTTAAAAAATTTCCTGTTTGATCTTAGACTTCTTAAGATAGTACCATAAATTTTTCATAGCATAAAAAAGCTTCTTCAAATTTATAAAATCCCAACAAGTGTTTTGCCAAAAATTTTAAATATGTCAAAAATAACTTTTTCGATAAATTATCATCAAAGATCACTTTCTTATGGATTATTGATATAATTGAAGTCAAATCCGGCCATAAAACAGCAAAATCTAGATTTTTTTCATGAAATTTCGCCCCGGTTCGAGCGAAATTTCGCTGAAAATATGAAGCACTGTAGCAATTTCATTTTTTTCAAAATTTTTATCTGGCAGGTAATTTGGATCTCGTGAGAGCCCAAAATTTCATCAAATTTGGAACCTGGTTTCATGCCCCAGGCCCACTGCCCAGTGCCGCTTGTTCTCTTGCAACTTTTCTGCATCTATACGGTGCTGTGTGGAGTACAGACCATTGCTTTGAGGAGGGTAGTATATGCTGAGAATCTCATCTCTGGCATTTTTAACATCCTAATTAAGTGGTCTCTACCTAGTTATATCAAACTGCTTGAAGCCCGAAGTAATTTCAATGCCCGTCGTGAGAAAAAATTTGATCTGAGTTTTTTGTAAATGGAATTTGTGGAACTACGGGTCTTTTTTTCAATATAACCGGTGGAAGAATCTATTTATGATTTCAAATTTTTGAAAAATAACCGGTGGAAGGACCTGAGCTTTTTTAGCAAAATTTCGAAAGAACCGGTGTTTTTTTGTAAAATAACCAGTGGAAGGACCTGTTCGTGACTCTAAATTTTTTTAAATCCTCCGGGCCGAAAGAACCGGCGCCCGCATCAAATTTGCGGAACTATGGGATTCTTTTTTGCAAAATAACCAGCGGGAGGATCTGTTCGTGATTTCAAATTTCTTTAAATCTCATGGGTCGAAAGAATCGGACTACGAGGTCTTTTTTGCAAAATAACCGGTAGAAGGACCTGTTCGCAATTTCTAATTTACTGTGGAAGGACCCGTTCGGAATTTCTGATTTTGCGGGGGGTTTCGAAAAAGTGGTGATGTGGATGGCCTCCTCGCGCTTGAATTCCCCTGTGTATAATAGAGTGATTATTCGTCATTCGATTGTAGCAACAATAAATGTACAACTCAAAAGGCAAAATAGTTTTTATTTTTTACTTCCTCCATCCAAAAATATAAGGTGTATTTTGACTTTGTACAATGATTAATACTGTATTGAAATTGAGAAAGATATGAGAGAAAATGACTTAGTTGCCCCCACTTAATTGTCTTAGAAGATGAGAGATATACTTTGTGTAGGTGGTAATGAATAAATACATATGATTGAGAGAGAATAAATAAAGGTATAGAAGGAAAGATCTCATTAAATCTACATACAAATCTTATATTTATAGATAAAATTATTAAAAAATAAACCGTATAAACTTGAATAGATAAAGTAAAAGGATGTAATTGACTACCATAACTCAATTAACATGAAGTCAATGACCTCGGAAAAGAAAAGCATGAAGTTAAGTGAGTCTCGAACTGTGGCCATTGCGGTTAGCTATAAGACACGAGCATCACACCAGAATAGCACTGCTAGGTACAGTAAACACAAATTCAACAGTATAGGGGTGTGTGCGCACAAACTTCTCGTTGCCTTTGACCTTTTTGTTCTGTTCTTGAGTTGTTCACCTTAAATCCTGTGATGGGGCCTTCCTAGCTACCCTTTCCCTTCCCCATGATTTTTTTTCTCGAAAAGGACGTTCACCATGATTTAAATAGAGTATACAGTAGCTGTGATCTTACCGGACTTGGTGTCTGCTTTAATATTTGGTGAGGGATGGAGAGGACGACGTCAGCGCTCACATCAGTCAAGTCAGGTAGGACAAGTCGAAGAAAGAGTTCTCTCAAGGAAGTCCCACTGCTTGGCACACTCCATCGCTTGTCTGATGCCTAGATCAGCCGATGTAGGCTGTAATGTGGAGTCAAGACGGGATAAAGCGTACTGCACGATCGAAACTTCAGCAGTTTTGTCTATGGGAGTACGTATTAAAGAAAGGAAATAATGGTCGACTCCAAGACTTGTACACTTTTGACACTGCAAAACTACGTATCGCCCAATGATCATCTGAGGAAATCTCTTACTGTTCTCTTTAAGCCAGATCTCTTGGCTTCGCTCCTGACGGGCAAAACAGGGGCAGTTTTCTTAACGACTGAGTAGAATGGTGCTCCAGTATGATAAAGTATGATGTGGATATCGACACAAATATTTCTCTTGTGGAGAATTCCCCTCAAAACAAACAGCACGGCGCTGTGTAATGACTACGACCATTCTTGCTCTGCAGGCTCTCTTTTCAGATTCTGTGGTCGCTACACAAGTCGCTGCGTACGTACCAGTGACGAAGCGCACCTGAATTTTAAACATTATTATGTTTCCTGGGCCAGCAAGAACTAATAATGCAGGTGGCCAAAGAACACAAGCCAAAGTCAGTACTATCGAGAGAGAAATAAACATCTAATTTGACTAGGTCAGTGGACGAAGATCGATCGTCAGCATGGATGTGTGTCCGAGGAGCAAATTCCTCAGCGTGATCGACGTTTACGATTGATTTTGCAGCCAAGAACTCAACACGACGATGCATTTTTTGGTTAAGTCACTGTAGTGGAGAACTGTAGGTGTTGTTTAATCTAAGGTATATGCTTATTGTCCAGTTTGGCTTAAAATAAATCGTATTGTACGGAGCTGTAAGCTTTTAAAGCATCTTTAACCGTGCCTAAAAACTATTCTCAAATTGTAATTTAGGGCATGATTAAAAAAAAATCAACTCCAACAAAGGCCTTATTCTTCATCCCAATTTTTGGCACGCCTAAAAACAAAGAAATTGCCTTCCTCATTTTTGCGCACCAAAGACACCGCACTCCCAATCTTCATTTCGCGTCCCAATTCATCTTGCTACTACGTTCCGCTTTTTTTCTTCGCACGATGCATCACCCGAGCAAACATCAAGATATCACGCTCGATCCGGCGAGTGGCGAAACGAATCGTTGGTTTATTTTGTGGTCATCTTTGCACGGCCAAGCTTGTCATGGTCAGCCCCTGTTCCGCTTTCACAGCACAGACACGGAAATAGCCGCCCAGACTCTAGACATGATTATAAATAAGTCTAGCCAGAGCAATAAAGATTTTTTTTGGAAAAAAGAAGGAAGCTGTTGGAGGATGGGCTTTTTTTTTAGGAAAAAGATTTTTGAGAAGGTCTCAATCTAAAGATATTGAAAGTTAAAATATTGGATATTGTTGGGCAAAACATGTAGCCGGTCATGAAATTGTTCAGAGAAGAAACTTTTGTAGGATAGGAATATAGGATTTCGAAGCCTATTACGAGTTGGAAAAAAAAATCAAAAGCAAGAGTACGGAAGACACTCGTACCAATCTGAATGTGCTATTGTGCTACACTGCTACTTAATTAGGGTCTCACAGGCTGGGGACGGGCATGTGCTGCAAGCCTTGATATTCAGATCGATTCCCCAACAAATAAACAAAGCCGAACCAGCCGTCCGCACTGACATCAACATGTTCCGTTCACCTAGCCGGCTGGTGCGGCCTCACATGATCCTTTATTTAAGGGAGACACTAGCGCTAGGACGTTTGATTATACATTTTATCAGACGTTTCTTGCAATATTGTATGTATTGGAAAAAAATGTTACAATACGTCCAAAAATATCAGATGTTCGAGCTAAAATCATTCTGTTTATTTAATGGCCTCCTTAATCTATGAACTCCACAAGTAACCTATCATTATAGATGCGTTTGTGTGCATGCGTCCGAGCTAGGGATGGCAATCGGGCGGGTACACCTCCTGCAGATCCGAACCCGAAACCCGAAATTCATACCCGAACCCGAAATCTCTCACGGGTACATACCCACGCCCATACCCGAACCCGATGGGTACCCGAACCCGAACGGGTACCCAAATCCAAAATTAAATTCACCTCACAATCAAATTTTCAACCATCGATTGTCAATCAATTCATTTGTAATTTCTATGTTTAAAGGAAAAATATATGGTGTATATAATCATGAAAGTTACCGCATCTTACATCTCGAACTATGCTTGAAAATCTTGAATTAACCTTCCATTATTTTTAATTTATATTAATTAATTCGGGTACCTATAGGTACCCACGGGTGTAGAACCGAACCCGAACCCGAACCCGAAATTTGAAACCCGCGGGTCTAAAATCAAACCTATACCCGGACCCATCGGGTAATTTTGCCATCCCTAGTCCGAGCAGGTGAATTACAAATTAAAAGTATTGTAGGTAACGTAGGTTAGGTGCGGATCGGACAATTTCTCAGCAGCGTCCCTGTCCATCCTGTAACAAATAATAAGGCAATATACTAATTCTATTCCATTGCGATAACCCAAATGTAATTATGCGCATCTCACAACGCATGTTCATGATGTCGACCATGATGGTTGATTAGCACATTCGGAAGGCATCCTTGCTATTACTAGTGGCCAGTATGATACGTTGAATATATCAAGTGTGCCTCGAAGAATCAATTCAGCTCTCCGTATCACGAAGCCATAAGTATATTATTAAGTGCGCCTTAAAGAGTCAACCAGAAGGCTCTCAAAGGATTATATCAGGTACAGGCATGGTGAGAATCCTACCTTTCCTAAAGATCGAAAGCTTCCCGGCCTCCCGTCGCTTTGAGCCGAGCCGGCTCGCTTTGAGCCGAGCCGGCGGCTCGGCTCGAGCCGACCGGCCGGCTCGGCTCAAAAAAAATATTCGCCGTCGCTTTGAGCCGAGCCGGCTCGCTTTGAGCCGAGCCGGCGGCTCGGCTCGAGCCGACCGGCCGGCTCGGCTCAAAAAAAATATTCGCGATTCGGTCCTTTTCAAAATTACGAACAGGTCCTTCGCGATTTTTTGAGAGATGAAGATTTTTTCGTCCAAATTCGCGTTCGGGTCCCTCGTGCGCCATTTTACGAAAAGAACCTCCCGTTAGATTTAAATCGCGAATATGCCCTTTTCTAATTTTTAAGGATAGCGGATAGGTCCAAAAACGTAACATTCAGGTCCTTACTCGTTACGTTTAGGTCACCTTTCCTAAAGATCGAAAGCTTCCCGGCCTCCCGTCGCTTTGAGGCTTTGAGCCGAGCCGATTTCGGCCGAGCCGACCGCACGGCTCGGCAAAAAAAAATATTCATGATTCGGTCCTTTTCAAAATTATTTAATGTGTCCTTCGCGATTTTTGAGAGATGAAGATTTTTTCGTCCAAATTCGCGTTCGGGTCCCTCGTGCGCCATTTTACGAAAAGAACCTCCCGTTAGATTTAAATCGCGAATATGCCCTTTTCTAATTTTTAAGGATAGCGGATAGGTCCAAAAACGTAACATTGTGTCCTTACTGCTACGCTTAGGTCCTTTCTCCGTTTTTCCGGAAAAAATGTTTTCGTCACCGTAAATATGTGTGCGTCTCTATCTCAGACTTATTCCCATCTCGATTTCCCATCTCGATCTCTAATATTTTTTAAAGCGTGTATTATTACTCAGTGAACGCGTAGAGTGTTAGACTCCGCAAAAAATGTTGTCGTCTCTAATAATTTTTCGTCCTTTTCCCTCTAGACTTTTTCCCCGCCGCGGTTTTCCATTTCTTACCCAATATTTTCCAAATAATTCACAAAGTAGATATTTCTACACGATGCGTTTTTGTTTTTTCAACCGTTTCGCGCGTTTCCTCAACGATTTTTTTAGCAGACAACGACGGGAAAAACCCGAAATTTTGCGTTCGGGTCCCTCGTGCGCCATTTTACGAAAAGAACCTCCCGTTAGATTTAAATCGCGAATATGCCCTTTTCTAATTTTTAAGGATAGCGGATAGGTCCAAAAACGTAACATTCAGGTCCTTACTCGTTACGTTTAGGTTCTTTCTCCGTTTTTTTCGGAAAAAATGTTTTCGTCACCAGAAATATGTGTGCGTCTCTATCTCTAGACTTATTCCCCATCTCGATTTCCC
The DNA here is from genome assembly GCA_036346375.1 of Guadua angustifolia. Classification (NCBI taxonomy): domain Eukaryota; kingdom Viridiplantae; phylum Streptophyta; class Magnoliopsida; order Poales; family Poaceae; genus Guadua; species Guadua angustifolia. Next base: position 7,452,189 of record CM070507.1, on the reverse strand, counting down.
ATCTCGATCTCTAATATTTTTTAAAGCGTATTATTACTCGCTGAACGTAGAGTGTTAGACTCCGCAAAAAATGTTGTCGTCTCTAATAATTTTTCGTCCTTTTCCCTCTAGACTTTTTCCCCGCCGCGGTTTTCCAGCTCGGCCTCCAATATTTTCCAAATAATTCGTCAAAGTAGATATTTCTACACGATGCGTTTTTGTTTTTTCAACCGTTTCGCGCGTTTCCTCAACGATTTTTTTAGCAGACAACGACGGGAAAAACCCGAAATTTTTCACGCGAGAAAACAACGCACGCGGCGTATACGCCGCGCATGCTATCCTAGTATATCCTATACGGACCTCTAAAAATAGGCTGGTTATACTAGATGACAACATGGGCTGAAAATCTATGGTCCAATAGGCCCGTCTAGCTTTCCTTATTTCCTTTTGCCTTAGTTTGCACAACACAAGGGATTCTAATTTCTCAAAACACACACACACACAAATACTAGGGATTTTAATTTATCAAAAACACATATACACACTAGGGATTTTAAATGCAGCACAAAGACATGGATTGGTGGATCACCATTTTGTCATTTGAGGATCAATCTGGAGGGTCAATTATTAATCGGAGGGTCAGAGGTAAGTCCCTTCACAGCTCAAGTCCTTTTAGCTCCAATTGTACATGGCAGTTTTCTTAACAAATTGACCTAACTTGGTCAATGTATTATTCTATAGGGCAAAAGCGCTTATTTATTGTGCTACACGAACAACACCACTATGCGAAACCGGATCAACGTGTTATTTAAACCAGATTGTAAAATTCGGAGAAGTGGGGATCAAATATCCGATTTCGTAGTTCGAGATGTTTGATGGACTTTCAACCAAAGTTTAGGGTGTTTATGGTCTTCTACCGTGAATATATGTCTCTTACATTTGCAGGCAAAGAGGGTGCAGATATGCGTGCAAACGCCAGAGACGTGCTCAAGACCTAGAACGCGCGGTTGCAAGTGGTCATCGTGACGACGAAATGGGAGATGTTCGACGGACCAGCCCCAACCCAATGGGAACTGTTCGACTGAAGCAGATACATACAGTGTTCTTTTGTTTGTGTTGGGTCTCTCGTCAGTTTTGGCGCCCCGGCCCGTTCCTTGCCCATTCATTGTAATCGTGGTGAGCTGGTAGCTAGATTAGGTTGCAGAAGAATCGAATCCAACTATTGTTTCGTTTCTAACCATCATCGTCGTCATACCTCCCGCTCGATTGATTTATGAGTCTAATAACGAAAGCAGCACCGTTCGTTTGGTATCTCTTGAGACTTGAGTGCAGAACGAGCTATATATGAAGGTTTGTGTCGGAAGCAACAAACAGTTGGTGACATTCAAGCACCGAACCCCCTCTCCTTGCAGGAAGGAAAAGGGAGCCATGAAATGCCCCAAAATTTTCAAAAATGGATTTCCTGGATTTATTTGGATTTTAGTTGATTTTTTTTATTTCGATTTTAATCGGCTTTTATTTGAACCTTTCTGTTTTTGAAATTTCCCGCGAAAATCCGCTTTCTTCTTTTGGATTTCCCGTTTCCTCCCGCGGCTGGCGCCTTTGGCCCATGCCGCCTCCCCCGCTGGGCTCCCTTCTCCGCGCCTCGGCCCATATTCTCTCCCCGGCCCAGTCCCTCGCACGCACGCCGGACTGTTTCCCCTTGGCCTGCTCCCGTACGCTACTCGGCCCAGCCCGCCTCGCCCGCACCTCACTCCGCCCGGTCCAACGATCATCCCCGGCTCCGATCGTCAACGCCGTCGTCCCGTTTCGCCTTGTCTTCACCGCCCCCGTCCAGTCTTCTCGCCTCTGAACGCCCGCGTCACACCCCGTCGCCTCCGCTACCCGTTCCTCCACCTGCTCGGCGCTGTAGACGCATTGCCCACGTGTACCGCCGCCGCCTTTTCCCTCACCGGCCACCGTCTTCCTTCCCCTTGCCTGCCGCTATAAATACCCCTCCGCCCCCTCCATTTTTCATCGCCCCGAGTTCGCCAAGGTGCGCCCTCTCTTCTCCCCCAATTCTTCTCCTCTCCCACGCACTCAGCCGCCCGATCGAGGGTCGTTTTCCTCGCTTCCGACGACGCCACACCGCCACTCGCCTCGCCCCTCCCTCTGTCTCTTTGACGCGCGGGCCCGTTCTCTCCCTTCCTCACGATCACTGCCCCACGCGCCACCTCCTCGCCGCCAGCCCATCGGTCGGCCTCCCGCCCTTCGCTTCGCTTGGGCGGCTTTCACGCTCGTTGGTCGTGCGCCTGTGGACCTCTTTCGCCGCGTGAGCGCGACGCGCGCATGCAATAGCGCTACAGGCTGCACAGTAACGGGCCAGTTACTGTGCGGCCCACTCATAACAGTTCCTGTTTTAATTTAATTTTCGAATTTTGATTTATTTAAAATCCGAAAAATAGTTCTGTTTTGACTTTAAGTAACCGCACTGATGTAAAGGAACCCCATATGAACAGGAAGCACCAATACAGTTGCTTGTATAGCATGCAACTTCAATTCTCATATGGCTAGACCAATAAGTCACTGGCACATGATTACCATTTACCAACGTCCAACAAAGAAACCAGACATACATTGAACAATGGAACTTTGCACTAGTGAAAGACAACGGTCAACAACTCAACATATCTACAAAACCTTATGCAACTACAGAAAGGAACATACCGCATCAAGCAACTGAGCCCGGCAGAACCAGGAAAGCTCATCATCACGGATGTCCTGCACCTTTGACTGGAAACTTTGCTCCCAAGCATAACATCTAACCAAGAAAACGTTTGGGATTTTTAGTACCAAAATACAAGTATTACTACTAACGAAAACGCAAGTAAATGTAACTATGTAAGCATACTTGATTGTATCCATAGCAGCTAATATTTCATTCATGAGGCTGATTCGCTTGTCAGTCCTTTGCAACCCTTCATTGGTAAGTTTTTACATTTTGCTTATGATCACTGTCTGATAAAATAAATACACAAGAGGTCAGCCAAACAAAACAATTTTGAAACATTAAAATGTTTATTTAAAATTTTAAAGAAAAACAAGTGCTGTTTAACAGAGATATATGATCCTTACAAAACAGAATATGCTAAAGATCTCCAACTGCAAACTGTACTAACAATATGCATTATTGGCTTTAAATGGAAAATGTAAGCAGTGAAATGGATTGAACCATCATTAAGGATTTTAGTTATGACCTAAGTGAAAGAACCATAACTGCAAACTGCAGATTGGGCAAAATACGTACAAAAACCATAACCAAGAGTTCCAGAAATTTAGAAAGCTCACAGCTACCTGATTACATGAAGGCTAGGCTCCACATCTTTTCTTTAGCTAATATGAACTCTAGGCTCCACACAAGAATTTATATATGAAAAACATCTTTTCTTTAGCAAATGTAGCAGCCAATGACATCATCACTTAGGTATTGGTAACGTTAGGACTAAAACAAAAGGCATAGACACACTTAACAATGCAACAAAAGAATTTTCATATTTACATATGCTTAAAGAGAAATGTACCTGAATTGGGAACAAAAGAACCAACATGAGTGCACCAACTAACGCTGCAGGACCTAGTTGCGCATATAGAAGGACCATGGAAATAACAATTCGGAAAGGAGCAGACCATAGACTGTGAAGTTGCTGGCATACTTGCTGCAAATGTAAAAAAATATATAAATTGGAAATGTGCAAAAATAAGATAAAAATAACCAGCATGTATGGAACGCACAAGCAGCATTTCTCCTTTCTAACAAAGTAACAATGATCGAGTCTTAACACAAAAAACACCTGAAGAGACTCCGCGTCAGTTGAAATCAAATTTGTTATCCTCCCAGAAGCAAACTTCCTACGACTGTCATTAGTCAGTCGCAAGGACTTACGGAAAACAGCTGCGATATGTGGAACAACAGAAAGTTAGACTCAAACTTTCTTTAAAACTAATGATTTGACACATAAAACATTTGACAATACCTACAAGTAGTAGTATAACAAACTTTCAAGAAATTTGAACTCAATTTCTTTTACTGTGTATTCCCTCCGTTTTTTTATTAGGCCTATTTTTTTAATGGTCTTGTTTACAAATGTAAGACTTGCATGTAGATTTAATGAGACCCTTCCTTCTATACTCTTATTTATTTTCTCTCGTCCATATGCATTTATTCATTACCACCCACACAAAGTATATCTTTCATCTTCCAAGACAATTAAGTGGGGGCATCTAAGTCATTTTTTCTCGTATCGTTCTCAATTTCAACGCAACCGTAATCCTCGTGCAAAGTCAAAATACGCCATATAAAAAAAGGGAGGGAGTACTAAATATATGGGCTCTTGCGTAAAAGTACCATGTAGCAGAAGTGCATAACCCACAAACCAGGTTTTTTCACATTAATGGCAGCAGCTAAGCTAACACTATTTGTAGGGGAGTAAACTACAGGCACATATCCGGTGTAAACCACTCTTATCATGTAAACTCCGTGTAAACCACATGTAAAAGTTTTAAAAAATTCTCAAAAAATTGCCATATGTAGGACAGGTGAGCTTCTACAGCCCTGTAAAATTTGAAGACCAAACTCAATTGCGTTTGAAAGATATGAAATTGGCAAGCAGCAAGATGAATACTTCTGAACAGTGAAAAATCACTGTTTAGGCTGAATTTGTCTTTTCCATGTCTTTCAAATGCGATTGATTTTGGTCTTCAAATTTTACAGGGTTGTAGAAGCTCATCTACATGTGGTTTTCATATAGTTTACATGATAAGGGTAGTTTACACTGGATATGTACCCGTAAACTACTAGAGTATATATAGCACAGTAAGCAAAAGCAATGTCTAAACAAGGGTATGCACAGACATGCAGTAAGACATGTCCACGTTACACAAAATCGGGAAGTGCAATCCCCATGTCAACCATAAGAGTAGAAATGATTGGCCTCAAAAAAAAGTGGGACAAGTGGTTCTGTGGTTGCCTATTGTCTACATAGCCTCTTAACATAAAGGTAATAAAGCTTGTAATGTACTTTTCAGGCTTTGATATGTAACACCTACCATTGTAGACCTCAACCTGAAACCAGTACGCATGGCATTCTGAAAGTACTGTGCTTCAGCAAGAACTCCCAGCAACTGAAGAATGGTAAAGAAGAGTTAGCAAGCAAAAAGGTTGTCTGAATTTGACTCACAAGCAGCACAGTGGTTGATTGGGAGTTCAAATAGACTGAATCAACAAAGAAATATGCAGTGTGCAACACGCAAGAGAAGAAAATAATCCGCACCACTCCAGCAAAGATTGAGAAAGCATAAATGTACCCATTCCAAGAAGGATCACCTTGTTGCATAGACTGCAAAAAAAAAACACCAACCTTCAGTCGCACAGAACTAACAATAGCATCTCCACTAGGTGACAGCACAGGGAATCTAATCTTTAAGGAGTGTATTTTAAGATTTGCACGACTAATCAGTGTGTTCTAAATCACTTCAGTAGTTTGTGGATGGTGGAAATAAATGATTGATAAAAAATAGCTTATAAAGATAAAACAGGACCATTTTGACGTTAGTGACCTTGAGATTTTATGAAATCAGAAGCATACCTCTAACAAGAGGTTCAATATGAGTGGGCCAACAAATTGAGAAGCATCATTGCCAATCTACAAATTTGGTGGGGTGGGGGGGGGGGATCAGTTGGCAACAATAACACAAAATGCTGTAATGGAACAAATATGAAAACCAAACTGAAGGGCGGATCTTCTTTTTTAAAAAATCTGGATATAGCTGCCTACCTTAAAAAATCCTCCTAGCCAGAACCTGAAAGTGAAGGAAAATAATCGCTGTAAGCACTAACCAGATAGCAAGTAACTGACACCCTAGAGGTTTTGAGAAATATAGTTTTCATCTGTACAATGTACCTTCCACCGAGGCTACTATGAAGAGCTCGTAACAGCCAAGGTTTTGGTTTTTGAAGCTCGTTGTTCCAGCATTTCTGGAATCTGAGACATGATCGCAATGTTAGATTTATATGTACAAGTATTCCTCATTTCAGTTAAAACAGTGGCAGAACATACCGGCTATACAATGTTTCAGTCTCATCCCAACTATCTAATTTCCAAATATCCTTATCAGTAATGGGCCTTCTATATCCTTGTTGTATTAGAGGAGTCATCCATGAAAATAATATCCCTAGCAAAGTAACAAGAAAACATAATTTATATCAATATGCTTATAGAGAAGTTCGAGGATAGAAAAAAGAACAATGATAAATCTGTAACTTTTGTTTTCCATCTCTGCAACGGAAAATTGGGTATTCCCCGGGTTAAAAACAAAAGGAAAATATTTATGTGTGTATCGAACAGTGCACAACAAATTATATTTACTCACTGGAGAGTATATTGGCATGCCTCTCAGGGCAGATCTGCTCTCCGCCAGGTAGAGGTTCATAATTAGTATTATCGACAAGCAGCTCATTCCTGATCGGAGTATAGCCTGGGTAGGGATCCAAGCTAGGCAGATAAAACACCATGAGAATTCCAAACAAGAACTGCAGAAAAGACACGTTCAGTAGTTCAGTATACAAAAGAGACCAATGTATGATTATAGACACCAAAAAGCTGCAAACCTGGCATATTACCTCATTGCAGTATAAGTAAAATATTGAACTGCAAAAGAAAAATACAAAAGTAAGTCTACATTAAAAAAAACTAAAGAGGATAAATCTTTGGGTCACCACCCAACAAGTTTCATTAAGAAAAATGATTTTACAAATGTACGATGCCTTGAACTGTAGTACTGCCTCACAGAAAGCACAAGATTGAGCATAGCAGCTTCCCCAACCATCACGTATATTACCACAAACCGGATGTACCATCTAAATTCATAGATGTAAATTCTTGTCTCCAGTACAATCATTATAAGCATACAGCACCAAGCAGCAGCCTTGATAATTAATGAAGTAATCTGAGAGGCAGAATTTCAAATGACTGAAAAGCCCAAAGGGGACATGTAACACCCCGGCGCCAAACGCGCCACGGATGCTATCAAAACCCTAAATAACGACTATAACACCTCGGACCCACACATATCCAGAGGGTTACCAGCAAACAATAATTCTCCACAAGCAAGCTCAATTGAACGAAGAAATTACCGAACAAGACATAAAATCTAACACCTCTACGAAAAGACTGAAATCAACCCCTAAACTCTTAAAACCGGCTTAGAAACTATGCCACCGAAACTTACAAAATTTCGGCATAACCTCCCTAGAAAGGAGGACATCCACTCAGCAGACAGATAAACAGTTGCAGTTAATATATCAATCACACATAACCAGAATGAAACATTCTAGTAGATCCTTAGATAATCAATCGCACATCCAACCGGCATTTAGAAAATTACGCCACAACGAACAACACATTACAACTGCCTTAGATACAACCAGGCTTTGAGAATTAATTAAATGAGATGGTGGTGACCGAAGTCGTGCACGTGCTACTACTCCCATCCCGACGAGCCAGCTTCAAAGTACCTAAAACAATAAACAAACAAGCGTGAGTCCTAGACTCAGCAAGAGCATCAAATATGACAAGTATCAATTCAACTAAATTACAAGTACTTTAAGACATAATGTAACAATACACTTACTTGACATCAACAAATAAATGAAGCAGTTTGTTTTCATATAAGCCCAAGACATAAGAACACAATTACTTCATAATATAACATAGCCATTCTTAGTTGAAATCATTAAGTAAAATAACTGTAAACCAGCGACAAACCCCACAACTACCTCATAACTCAGATTAAATGAATCCCAAACCTCAGGAAACGGTTTATCTATCTTTCATACCCCAATTGACGGCTCCGGATGAGTCTACGACTCAATCCCCAACCTGTACTAGCCATCAGCTCATGAACTGCAATTATCATTCACTATGCAATGCAATGCAATCAATCATACTTCCATGCTCAAATGCATCATTTTAGCCTATACCGGTATAGCTCGAGGGAACACCCGTCGGTGTTACACCCTCCTATTCCCTTCCATCTCAGTGGAGGGGCCTACTCTTACCAACTCCGTGGATGGGACTACGAGGTAGGACTCATCTCAGGAGCACTCCGGATTAGACATATGTCCCCATATGTCTTTCTCACCGACCCGGCTCGAATCAAAATGCATGACATGTATGCAAAAAATGTGACACTCCATTACAACTCCATATGTCATGACTCATGAGTTAAAACCATAAACACAAGCATAAATAGAATCTGTAAAGGCATCATATCGTACAATGGGTCGAAATAGTAAATTGCTTAGATAGAAAACTTAACTTCCACACAATATGAAATTCTCAATCCCATAGACTTGCATCCCTTCCCAAATAATTTCATTTTGTCATAAAAACATAATCAGCTTACTAGGCGAGCTCACAAACATAATCTTAAATATCAGAGTAAAAATATTTGAAATGCTAATAATCAACTCAACCCCATAAATGCATTCTAGAGATGCACTTGCATCCATTCCCTCAACACTTTAATCATCATAAGCATTTTCATAAAATGAACCATTTTCTAGTTATATCCAAACAAAGCTTATCATTTGCGTATTCATCGGCAATTACGTACGCTAAAAGCAAACAATCAAATAAACCTCCTAGCCTCGATATAGGGAATGCACTTGCCTTTACCGACGGAGAATGGAGTGGCATGCGGTTGAGGCCACTCCCGACAGAACTTTCCCATGAGACACAACACTGCTTTTTCCCAGTTTCTTTTTGATCCCAGCCTCCTGCATAACCTCTCGCATTCTTGTGGCAGCATACCAATTCCCTTGTTCTAGATAGATATTCCTAGTAGTCACGTACCGGCCAGATTGCTGAGGACCAAGAGCTATTAATTTCTGCCCAATCTGAGCTGCCAGCTTTACATTCACATGGAGCTTGCATGCTCCAAGAAGTGCTCCCCACACAGAAGCATCAGCCATAAAAGGCATGTTCTCTATAATCTGAATGGCCTCTACAAAACGACCAGCACGGCCTACGAGATCTACCACACATCCATAATGGACCATCAATGGAGTCACCTTGAATTCAGTATCCATCGCCTTGAACCAGTGTAACCCAATCTCCACCATTCCTGTTCTAGCACAAGCTGTGAGTACAGCAACAAATGTTATCTGATTTGGCAAGAACCCTCCGGCTCTCATCATGTCAAATTTAACCAACGCTTCAGTCTCCTTCCCATGATTAGCCAACGCAGACAACAGTGCATTCCATGTACAAACCTCCTTCTCCTTTACCATCTCAAAAGCCCTCCTGCAGCAGGCAAGCTTCCCATACTTTCCATACATGTCAATCAGTGCTGTGCCTAAGAACGCTGTGAGGTTAACCTCATGGCGAACAACATAGACATGAACAGACATCCCAACTGCAAGTCCCTCCGCACCATTCAAATTAGCACAAGCCGAGAGGACACTCACCAGCGTGGCCTCCTCAAGCCGTCCTTTATTCTCCAACAACAATCTGCTGAACATCTTGACAGCATCCCAGTGGCACTCATTCCTCGACAACCCAGAGATGAGCGTCGTCCACGACACGACATCCCTCATCGCCATCTGCTCAAATAACCAGCGGGCGGTGGACAGGTCCCCCGCGAGACACAGCACATCAAGCATGGCATTACATGTAGCCACATCCGGGCTCACCATTTCGTCAAACAGCTTACGTGCATCATTCCCAGGATGGCCGGCTCGGCCATAGGAGCTGAGGAGCGAGCAGGCGACGAAGCGGTCCTCAGCTAGGCCGCGGCGGAGGCACTGTGCGTGCAGGGCCGCGGTGGCAGTGAAGAAGCTGGCGCTGGACTTGAGGAGGGAGGGAATGTGTGGCGGTTCGGACGGACGCCCTGGACGAGCATGGCGGAGAACAGGCGGAGAGGCCCACAAGGGGGGGAAGAGGAGGGTGAGAGGCGCAGGTGGGCATGGATGAGGCAGTTGTAGGGGAAGGCGGTGGTGGCAGAGTGGGAGAGGGAGAGTGCGCCGGAGGTGAGGAGAACGGCGTGGACCTGGAGGAGGCGGCGAGGGGCGGAGAAATGCTTCTCGAGGAGGAGCTCGAGGCAGGCGGCCGGAGGCGCGCGAGCTCGGGGAGGCGGCGCGGAAGCCGGAGGCGCGCGGGGAGGGCGCAGGCGCGGCGGCCGGGCGCTGGGGCGCGGGGGGCGGCCAGGAGGAGGGCTCGGCTGATTTTTTTTTTGGGGTGGGGGTGGGGGTATGGCCACTCGTCTAGAAGAGACAGGGTGAGGGAGACAAAACAAAAATAAATAAACAGGTAGGGGAGGAAGGAAAAATAAATAAATACATGAAAGACCAAGGTTTTGGAATTAAAGAAAAGGGGCCAAAACCAAACTTCCAATTCTTATCGCGAAAGAAATTTTCTTTTGAGTAAAATTTGCCGTAGAAAATATACGGCTCAGTGAAAACACCCTTTTCCGAAAAACTTACAGAAGAAATCCAAAACTTTTAATAAAAACTGAAAATTGCACGACAACACAACTTATCTCCCACCGGAATAAATCCAAAAATTAAGAAGACGAAAACATTACCGGCCAAAACCCTAGCCAAAGCTTGTAGTATTACACTCTTCCCCCCTCAAAAGAATTTGCCCTCGAATTCGAAACACCACAGTACTCACTCACAAGAGCAACAGAAACAGAATTGCATACCCAAGATACTTGAGAGAAACGACGCCGGGTAAAACTCACGCAAGAGACTCCAAAATTCGAGTCACTTCTCTTCCAATTTAAAGGAGTAAACCACTTAGCACAGCTCATCCCCTTTTCAAATCAACACTCTTTCTAACTTCTTAACAAGCCAGGCCTTTCTCAAAGACCAACACTAAACCAAATCGATCTTGCATTCTTAATCCCAAATGGTTTTCCTAAACCCGGAATCTCACAAGCACATTCCCAACCTGAGAAATTCATGTCTCTCACGCTTAAACTTCAATAAATCTAGGCAAACAGCCAAAATCTCAATTCATACCATTCTCATAAACTATCTGACAACTCAGACATTTTTTTTCTTTAACGCTTCAATACACGACCTCCAGTCAACCAATGATTCTTCCCGGAAGATCTTAATACTAGTCTCCAACTCAATTCTAATTTCCCTATTCAATTTCACTCACCCAAAACTTTCTATTCTCTCTCAACCTCTACCTCACAGATCATCAAACTCAAGATGACATGATTAACATAAACCACATCACTCTATTACGCATCAAGGAATTATCACCAAATCACCAAAGCTATTCGATTGAACAGCTAGGTTCTAAACTTGAATCCCCTAAGAACCAAGAGAACATTGATTCCCATCTCTCCTCATTGATTATCCTCGATAACCAAAGAATCGATTAAGAACACATCACTATTTCCAACCACTCAAACATCTATGGTTCCACACCGGACTCCTCCAGGAACCAAAACACAAATCTTTATCTTTTGCAGACGATTGCCCTTGGAACAAAAGGGGCCAAGGTCATTCCTTACTATCGAAACAAATCGCCCATCAGGGCACAAATCTCATTTCTATCATAGTACCAAAATCATACTCTACCTTCTTTCGCACCTATCTCGCATAATGAGACAACCACTCGAAGAAACAATTCATAACTGAAACATTGATTCCAACCCAGGAAACCGAGGTTTCCAACACACTTAGACCAAGGCATTCGCCAACCGATTCCAAACAGTCCACCAACAAAATAATCACACACGACCAAGAGACAACGACATTAATTGATCCTCCCACAAAGGATTTGGACCAAAACATGCCACACCCTTCAATACTCTCCACTCTGAATCCAATTACGATCAACACCTAATCCAAATTAGACCCTCCATTGAAACCAATTCACACTTGGTTCTCTTTCTATGACGGTCTTGCCCAAAGAATCAAATCAACGAGCATAATCTTTAAATTATATTCACCAGAACTCATGACCCATCATTTTCTTGTCTCACCCTAGAGAGCAAAGAAAATTCTCGATTCGCTTAACCAAGCTATCCACTTTTCTCAACTGGAAACCAATGCAAATAAAAAAATCGCATTGGGGAAAAACTCCACCTTAAAAGAAACATCGCTTAAATCTTTTACAACGCAACCACCTTAATCAAAGAAAAACAACCCGTTTTTTACCAAAGCAAAGCATCTCACACTTACCCCAAAAACAACATTTTGAAAACCGATCCTCGAATTCAACATCTAAACACACACAACCACCGAACTCCAAAGCAAGAATAAAACGCAAAGTTTCCACAAAAGAAGAGGGTCACCAAGACGTACCCCTTTTATTTTAAAGTCACAAACCTCAAATCCACCCGATTTAGATTTCACACCGACTTGAACAACCCCTTTTCAAATTTGGAGAACGACAACCACAAGAAGAAATCAGTGTCTTTCTCCGCAAAGCATCCCAAAGAGTCGCAAAACTAAAATCTTATTCTTTGCTTTAAATCCAAGAAGACCAAAAGAAGACAAAACCCAAATAGCATACTCCAATTTATAACAGAAGAACAAGGACTCTCCTCACACGAGGTTATGGGTCCTCCGGTACTGGCTCTAAACTGCCACACCGACAACCACGGCCATTAACACGGCCAACACGATGAGGCCGAACCCTTCGGCACAAAGAGTTCCAAAAGGCCCCGCTAACCAAACAACTTTCAATAGCATAACAACATACTATCATAGTTTTATCACGGCCAACATATAACATAGCAACAAGAATTAACACAACATCAATCTCAAAAGAAGCATTGTAACTCAATGCAACGATATCCCATCCCGATCCTACTGTGCATTAACGTGTGTCAAGTTTTAACTTAATTAACCATTAAACATCCAGGTTTACGGTTATTGCCCTAGGGCCACATTTTACAAGTTCAACCTGAACCAGGTTTCTACTTTCACACAGCAAAATTTTATTTCACTCTAGAATAACTTCCTAGATTCCAGCGTTATGGACCTGAAGCCCGCTCTGATACCAACTATAACACCCCGGCGCCAAACGCGCCACGGATGCTACCAAAACCCTAAATAACGACTATAACACCTCGGACCCACACATATATAGAGGGTTACCAGCAAACAATAATTCTCCACAAGCAAGCTCAATTAAACGAAGAAATTACCAAACAAGACATAATATCTAACACCTCTGCGAAAAGACTGAAATCAACCCCTAAACTCTTAAAACCGGCTTAGAAACTAAGCTACCGAAATTTACAAAATTTCGGCATAACCTCTCTAAAAAGGAAGACATCCACTCAGCAGACAGATAAACAATTGCAGTTAATATATCAATCACACATAACCAGGATGAAACATTCTAGCAGATCCTTAGATAATCAATCGTATATCCAATCGGCAATTAGAAAATTATGCCACAACGAACAACACATTACAACTGCCCGATCGGAATTACGAGTCAAAAGTTATGACCATTTTAACAAAAATGCCCGGATTTCTTATTTGCAAACTAAAATCGGTGCCCAAAAAAATATAATCGGAGAGCTCACCATCTGATGATTACGAAAAGCTCAAGAACACCAAAATCGAAGGTACGAGTCAAAAGTTATGATGTTTTTACAAGTTCTGTGAATAGTTCTAGCACATAGCATCATCAATAGTCAAAAGTATGGAAAATAAATTTGAAAGTTTTAAATTTTAATAATTACCTCTATAGTTTGCTAATTTGAAATAATTGAAAATCAGTGTTTGGGTTCTTCACAGGGTAAAGAGGAGGAGGGATACATTATATATCAGATGTTATCATACCACCACTAGAGTAATGGATCTCATAAGAGCTCTGAAGTTAAGCGTGCTTGAAGGAGAGTAGTAATAGGATTGGTGACCTCTTGGGAAATGAAATCCTTATGTGACATTAAAAATGAACAGAAGAACTAATATGTGTACATATAATACATTAGTCGTAACTAAAGTTGTACACACACATATATTATTTTATATATAATATAATACACACGTACACACACACACACACACACATATATATATATATATATACGGCTCATAGCTCATCAGTACCGGTTGGTTATCAGTACCGGGTGAGGGAACCGTGTCAGTCCCGGATGGTCTGTAGCGGTTCAAAAATCGATACTAAAGACCGTTTTTAACCATTACTAAATGCCAGTTCTGTAGTAGCGGCAGCACCGTTCTTTTGGTATATCTCTTGAGACTTGCGAGTGCAGAACGAGCTATATATGAAGGTTTGCGTCGGAAGCAACAAACAGTTGGTGTCATTCAAGCACCGAACCCCTCTCCTTGCAGGAAGGAAAAGGGAGCCATGAAATGCCCCAAAATTTTCAAAAATGGATTTCTTGGATTTATTTGGATTTTAGTTGATTTTTTTCATATTTTATTTCGATTTTATTCAGCTTTTATTTGAACCTTTCCGTTTTTGAAATTTCCCGCGAAAATCCGCTTTCTTCTTTTGGATTTCCCGTTTCCTCCCACGACTGGCGCCTTTGGCTCATGCCGCCTCCCCCGATGGGCTCCCTTCTTCGCGCCTCGGCCCATCTTCTCGCCCTCCTGTCCCTCGTCGCATGCTGCTTCGTTTCCCCTCGGCTTGCTCATACATACTCGGCCCGGCCATTCGCCCGACCTCGCTCGCCAGTCCAACGATCGTCCCCGGCTTCGATCGTCAACACCGTCGTCCCGTCTCGGCTCGTCTTCACCGCCCCTGTCCAGTCTTCTTGCCACCGAACGCCCGCATCACACCCCGTCGCCTCCGCTACCCGTTCCTCCACCTGCTCGGCGCTGTAGACACATCGCCCGCACGTACCGCCGCCATCTTTTCCCTCACCAGCCACCGTCCTCCTTCCCCTTGCCCGCCGCTATAAATACCCCTCCGTTTTTCATCGCCCCAAGTTTGCCAAGGTGCACCCTTTCTTCTCCCCCAATTCTTCTCCTCTTCCACGCACTCAGCCGCCCGATCGAGGGTCGTCTTCCTCACTCCGGCCACATACGCCGCTCCTCACCCTCCCTCGTCTCTCGACGACATGGCCCCCGCCCAAATTTCTCTCCTTCCTCACGACCGATGGGCCCCACGCGCTAGCCTCCTCGCGCCCCCAGGCCCACCGATCAGCCTCCCCGCCCCACTCGCTCGCTGGGCTTGGCCACGCCATTGGTCAGGCGCCTGTAGCCCTCTTTCGCCACATGGCACACACGCGATGCACCGCAAGCTAAGCGCTATAGGTCAAGACAAGAACGCGGTTACTATGTGGCCCATTCATAACCATTCCCGTTTTAATTTAATTTTTGAATTTTGATTTATTTAAAATTGAAAAATAGATTAAAAATTTCAGAAAAATCCCCAAAAATTTCCTAAAATACAAAAATAGCCAAAAATATATATTCTTGACCCACTCGAGCCGCTGAGTCCAAAAATGATCTCCGCTTCGCCATACCAAGTCCAAAAAATTCCTAAAATACCCCTGAGCTCTATTCGACCATTTTCTCTTCAATTTCTTTTTTCGTTTTCTTTCTTTCGTTATTTTTATTCGTTTATTTACTGGAATTGCTTTCACGCTAGATCCGACTTCGGAGCAGCCCTTGGAGCATTTCACGGAGCCAAAGCCGTACGTGAAGCCGCCGCAGAGCAAGAGTTGTCCGAAGCCGGCCACGACTACATCGACTTCGCCTAAGAGAGCCTTCGACCTCGCAAGGCAAGTCATACCTCTTAAATATATTGATCCCATTTTCCGTATAAATACTATATATTTTCGCTATTGTATTATTGTCTGATAGTTTAGAAAACTAAAAAAGGAGCTAATTTGGAATGACTTGATCTGTTGATTATGCCATATTCAATTGTTAACCCTAAGTTATCATTAATGAACCACCATAGTTTAGCTATAATAATCTTTCACATTTACGAACTGTTACTCAAAACCCCCGAGTCGTGACTTGGGGTGCATTTTAAAAATTGCTACGGTTAGGGACACAGTGTTGGGCTGCCATGGAAGGTGGACACCGGCCCGGCCCCCAACCGATGACAAGCCCAAGTATTGGTCTGGTGATGGGTACAATGGTGCCAAGGTTTGTGGTATGGATTGGGCTGTGTCTTCGGCATTTAAGGATCAATCCTCTTGGGCAAAGTAAATAACTTCAATCCTCTCTCAACCATGAGTTGGGTCGGTCAGCTCTGTTGACTTGATCCAACGTAGCCTGGTATATTGTTTTCCCCTTGGAATACCTATGGGTGGTAGCTACCATTCTCGCTTGGAAGGATGGATCGCCTAGCAATCGGGGTGGAACGGAATGGTGCAACCATTGCTAATTCTCGCAATGAAGAGGTATCCGCAATGACGGATCGTGTCTCCGCGATGGCGATGGGTCTTGGAGACTGTGAATCCTTGTAACCTACTGGGTAGGAACTAAAGAGGAGAAATCCAATGAAAGGTTATGTTAATCTCGGTCGGCCCGCATGCATTTAAGTTGCATATCAATCGTGTGGCGCTAATGACCGTAGATATCTTGTGGGTAAAGTTGAGTAGCTCTGCAGAGTGATCTAAATGGTATTCGATTACGCCGTGTTTTCGGTTAATGAAGCTGAGTTAATTTAAGGTGATTCCTGTAATTGAGCTCAAATAGTTTTAATTATGAACTTGTCATAATCTGAACTTTGCAAATAACCCCTAGTAATGCTGGTTGATGATTTGTGTTTCAAATGTAATATAAAATTTGATTTTAACTCATGCATCCACCAAATACTTAAAACTAGTGCCAATTCTTTGTAACTCCATGCATGTAGTATTCAGAATTTTTCGTGTGATTTGTTGAGTACCGTTGTGTACTTTCCTTACCTCCTATCCCTCCTTTAGACTTTCCAAAAGACAACGACTATCTGGAGAACGTCGATGGTGATAGCGTCTAGTTTTGAAGGCCTCGATCTATCTACTCAGGCTTTTTTGTGGGTTTTTTGTAATGTATTGGTGCTAGCCGTGCCTTTTGTGAAACTCTGGCCGGTAAGCCCGTAATTTATCTAAGAAACAGTTGCATTTGCTTTAATGCCTAGCAATGTATATTTAGTTACCCGTAGCTAAAATCTTAGGTGGCTACGAAGGTAATTATGCGCACCCAAAAAAAAGCGGTCTGTCACAAGCCATATTAGCAGTTTAGCACTAGCACGTACTAGCGTAGTAGTAGTAATAGTAGTCAGGCTCTGAATGCTTATGTTTAACGCCATCGTCACGGGGCTGCGCGGCACCTCACCAACCGACGCCTGCCTCCTCGAGACCTCGACGAAACCTGCGTCTGCTACAGCGGGACGTACGTACGCGCTGGACCACCGTAGGGCATTGCGAATTGCGATACCGCTCCGCCTGCCTAAGCCCGGCCTGCCCAAATTCGCGGGGCTCCGGAGGCTTCCCACTCCACCACGGGCGGGACATGCGCGAGCTCAATTCTACGCGACAACGAGCGCGCATCCCACGTTCCACTCAAGCAAAAGGAAATTAAACTTGCACCGGCGCTTACAATGAGTTAAGTGGAATGCATCAGGCGATTGGAACGTTGGAAGAGTGCTCCCAAGGTACAGTGCAGTGCAGTGCAGGAGGAAAGCAGCATGCTCTATAGAGCACAGCTCCACATGATCACTGGATATTAGCGATCCACATTAAAGGAAAAATTGGCACGAATTACCAAAATTTCAGATGCACTGCTATTCAGACTGTGCACAAGAAATATAACCCTTGCAGACGATACTCGCTATTTTGCAAAATCCCCTTATTATTCACCTTTAAAGGCGTCAGGCGGAGAAACTACTGATGGATGCACGTCGATATACTGGTGGCAAAATGTACATGACCGTAGAAAATTAAAACCTGCCGGAAATAACTGCACCTCCAATCTACTCCACATTGGGACTTCAGGGATCAGTAATGCTGCACTCCAGAATTCTACGTCTACATTTGGTCCCAGTCGATAGAGCCGTTGTTTTCAAAATTATAAGCAGGTTGCTGTAGACGGTTGCGACCCAATCTGCTCATCATGGCGAGGCCTGAAAGCAACATTTACAAATTTGATCAAAAGATCAGATCAGCTGAGATACAGCTGAATACCGAAAAGAGCCTTGTCAGGCAATGGCATTTAAAGGGTATATTTTAGTAGAGCGCTCTTTTATGGTGCACTAAACTCAATATGAACCGTTTATTATTTTCAATCCAACAGATCAGATTAGCTATAATTTGTTTATACTTCCTCTAGTAGTAGAGTAGTAGACATACTCTTAATAAATCAACGGTTAGATTTAATTTTTACTACCCATGTACTGCATACCACTAGTATAATGCACCGTAAAATTAACTACAGATTTGGATATAGGCTTAAGGGATCATATCCTTATCTTCCACCCAAAATAATCTTGAATGAACTTTTTAGCATTAGCAAAGGACTATAGGTACTAGGATCAGTGTAGAAAACATTTATTTCAGACATCGTATACTACTTCAAAGCGTTGCTGAAAGAGAAAGGTCAGAAGGTTGCCAGAACAGTGAAACTACAGCAATAACTCTACCTTCGATGACTTTGTAAAGTGATGACCACCACCTAACAGGTGGAACCTGATAATGAGTGAGTGATTCGTCGATTTCAGTGTTGCGCTTCCCTTCAAGGACGTTCTGCAGAGTGATTACTGCATCCTTTGTTTTCCTGAGGATGTTGTTTCCCTCAGCAACCTCCAATGCAAGAAGGTCACTGTGTGATGACGCAAGGCTAGCAGCAAGTGCAAACTGGGCAGCAGCAGCCCAACGGTTAGATGCAACCCACTTCCTCTGAATATCATGCATCTTGCTTTCTTCCTTTCGCAACCTCTCCTCACCATCCCCAAATACAAGACTCTGTCAATTTTTCAGTCACAAACAAAATTGAATTAGGATACATATCAATGTTTTTACTTAAAGGAAGCCAAATATGTAGACTTGAGAAAAAGATTGTATCATGGATTATGTGTAGCCATGTAGTTGTCCCAAGCTAATGATAACATTTGTTATCAACGCTGTTCTATACAGAAGTACACATTGCAAGATAATCAAAATAAATAGAGTATTAAATGCAAATTACCTTGAGATATTCTGCGTTGCTAGGTCCTGTACTCTGAACCATCTTTGAGAAAGCACTCTGTTCGTTGCTCAGAAGATTCTCAGGGGTGTCAAATTCCAAAACCTGCAACGAAACAATATTATATAATTGAGGTGCCAACGATTGTGCAGTTTGGACAGGTAGCATAAACCATGTATGATTGAATTGGAAAAGAGTGAAGCATAAGCTTATTTAATTGAATATTATCGCAATGAAAGAACCTATTTCCAGACATAGATTGCAAACAATAATATGCTAATTTAGCCATGAGTTTAGAATTATGAAAACATGAGACTAGCTCACCATGGTCAAATTTTATTTTCAATTTGGAAGATTTTGCATGTTTCCAGGAGGTAAGGAAAGCAACATCAAAATTACTTAATAAGTTATCCACCCAAAATCCAAAAGAGACAAGCAACAAACCTTCCATCCTTACTTTGAAGATTACACTAATCAACACATGATGTGAAAATACTAACGTACCAATATTAGCAGGAGATTATTAATGTACTAGTCAAATGAGAAACAAGCATAAGAATGAAAGAACAAAGCTCTATTCAAGGTCATACCTGCCCAGCACTTAGAATAAGCAACCTGTCACAGTCAATGACGGTGTTCAAACGATGAGCAATTATGAACATTGTACAACTCTTGAATTCTTCTCTGATTGTCTTCTGTATAAGAGCATCAGTTCGAACATCAACGGCTGCTGTCGCCTCATCAAGAACAAGTATCTTGGCCCTTCGCAGCAACGCACGAGCTAAACTCAGCAGCTGCCGCTGTCCAACACTGAAATTTTCACCAGCCTCAGAAACCTGTGTGTTTTTAAAAAATGAGGCTCAGTGAAAATTTTTCATATTGCTCATTTTTAAAAGAACAACTTGGTAACTACTATAAGAAGTAAAAAGGACCGAAAATATCTAGTTTAAATGTTTATTCAGCATTACATTCTACAGGACCAAAATGGCAGTAGCCTATTGTTTAGCAATCCCTTTCTAATATTATAAACAAATTCCATGGACTAAATAGAGTGCGAGACGCTAACCAGTTCCATGTGAAACAATTAGACTGACATTAAAAGCTTGCAAATTTGTGTAAGCATGCATTGTCAAAAGAAACAGACAACCAAGAATAAATTAACGGTATGAGATAAAAGGCCAACATGCTGCATACCTCAGCATCTAGCCCTAGAGCATTCCTCCTTATGACATCTTTTAGATGAGCCCTTTCCAGAGCCTCCCAGAGATCCGCATCGTTGTGCTCATTAAAAGGATCTAGATTAAATCGAACAGAACCTGGACAATAATACATAAAACATTTATTACATTAAATAATTGAAGTCATCTGAAGAATAAGCTAGAAGTACATATTTGAAACAAATATCAAGATCTCATGTGTTTTCAGTAACAAACCAGAAAATAGGACTGGTGCCTGTGGTATTATTCCCAAAACTTTCCGCAGGTCCCAAATTCCAAACTTTGAAGTTTCACAATCATCGATCAATATTCTCCCTCGTTCCAGTTCCACAATACGGAACAAAGCATTAAGCATGCTAGATTTACCAGCACCTGTTCTGCCAACAATTCCTATCTTCTCACTTCCATTAATAATGAAAGATATGCCATGAAGAACAGGAGGAAGTTCTGGTCGGTAACGAAGCACAACATCTTCAAACTTGATGACACCATATGATGGCCAACCAGGAGGGGGCCTGTTATCCTCAATGACAGGAGGAGCCTCAGAAGTTAGCTCAATGTATGTTCCCACGCGCTCAACAGCATTTAAACTATTTTCAGCAAGACTAGCAAGACGAAGTACAGCCGTGAGCAAATTGGTGATATCGAGAGTATAAGTAAGAAGAAGACCCATCGTGGAGGCAAATGCCTTCTGATTTTCTGCTCGTTGGTTTTGGATGACAGCAAATGTAGCCGTGAACCATATCATGATGCCACCCAATGTTTCCAGACGGATGGCTAGCCATCTATTTGAACTCATGTTCACGAGTGTGAACCTGACGTTGTTGTCCATTGATTTCCCATTGATGTTTGCCATTCTATCATAGGCTTTGTAGGCACGGATTGTGGACAGACCATTCAATGCCTCTGCAAATTGAGCATATACAGGAGACCTAGTAATGGAATCCAGGCGCTTTACCTCACGTGATGTTGTCTGATAAAACAGAGTATAAAGTGTCAAGAAGGTAAAAATAACAATAAATTAATAGTTGTTTAAAAGTCAACTGGTATTAAATTACCTGGTAATAAAGGTAGGCTGCATAAAATAAAATCAGAAGTGGCATGATAGCCCAAAGGGACATAGTGCTGACAATGCCGATGAGAATAAATGTTGAGAGCAACTGAGATATTTGTTCCATAAACCAATTGACAAAGACGGAAACATTCCGGTCAATGTCACCCAAATCCTTTGAAAATCTGTTGATGAT
The DNA here is from genome assembly GCA_036346375.1 of Guadua angustifolia. NCBI lineage: Eukaryota > Viridiplantae > Streptophyta > Magnoliopsida > Poales > Poaceae > Guadua > Guadua angustifolia. The sequence continues at coordinate 7,430,587 of CM070507.1, read as the reverse complement.
CCGTCCAAGTGGATTGGTGTGAAAAAATACCATGGGAGCTCTTAATATAGACCGGAGCATGGCGTCATGCAACCTCTTGGCCGCTCGAAGGCTTGATATGACCAGCCAGTAAGAATTTGTGAGAGTGACTAGAATCTAAACCAAAAAATTGTCATTTTATCAACTCGCACGTGAGCAAATCAGACAGAGAGAGAGAGAGAGCAAAACATAAAACAAGAAAACAATGGGTATAAGTACCTGCCCAAAAGATAGAATGCCGTAGATTAAATTGTAGTAACCAGGGCCATGGATTTTCAGAGAACCCTGATCAGTCCAAATGCTCAGCCATGCGCTACTTGAAATGCGAAGAACTTCAGTTAGTCCATAGCAAAAGAAGAGAATGGTCACCACCCACATCCCTCCCAATGCATTTTTGTAGCTGCAAAGATAAAGGTAGTAAGTAAGCACATATTCTAGGGCATCATGATCTATAAGAATGTCTTACAGAATGTTTAACGTCTCAACAGATCAAATTGAAATCCATATATGGATGAAGAAAGTTAAGCAGCACAGCAGACTGGAGCTTCAGGTAACATAGAGAACGCCAATATAGTAGATGTATCAAACAATCAGTCCATTTTGTTCTCCTCTTTTATTTGTTTTCTTTCTTCTATTATGCATTATACATTAATATGATATCACAAAGTATTATTGTTTACCGTGCAAGGACCTTCGCACTGACAACTCCGGTTTCCCGTTCCTCTTGCTTAATAAGAACAGATTTTCCCTGTTTTGTTTTACTGGAACTATCCTGACTCCTCTGCAGATCACCATCAGTTATTACACTGTCCCCATTTTCAGTCTGTTTTATGTCATCCTGTGATTTGCTTTCGTCCTGTTTCTCTTCCATCTGTTCCTCCATCTTTCCAGCATTTTCCATGAGCTTCTTGAAGAGTTCCCCGTTGTTGCTAAGTTCATCAAAGGTACCCTCCTCTTTTATTATACCATCATGGATTAGCAGTATTTTATCTACATATGGTAGAAAATGCAGCTGATTGGTAACGAGGACCCGAGTTTTGTGTCGTAGTTCTTCTTTGATACATTTGTCAAATACCTGCACGTGTACTCAGGGCATCAGTAATAAGATTTTGCAGTAGTATTAGTACAAGAAGCAACTAAGGAATGGAACACACAGTACAGAAGTATAAAACAATCTTGAACTGAAAAATCTTCGGAATGAAGAAAACTAAACTGCAGTCACTTGCCACGGACCACAGTATATATTTTTTGAAAAAGGAAGAATTTTATTAATCTCAAGAAACTTACATCGAGACAATACAAGTCCTTGAAACTTAAAAAAGCCGCATAGTGACTATCAATCAGAAGACTAGACCATATGATTTCTATATGGTGTGCCACAAGGAACATCACAGCATTAGTTTGATCATAAGTTCACAACAAATAGATGTAACAGTGATAAGTGTGCAACACTATCGAATCCACATAACAACTGTACCATATGCAGCAGGCTGTGCTTATCTGCACTTCTGCAGTACACAGGCACAGGAAAAACCTATATAACAATAAGATGTTGATAACAGAAAATTTCATAGTGCTCTCTTCAACCCAAAAAAAAAGGTTTCCATGTGCTGTATATATAGTAGAATTAATACTAAGCAGGAAGAGCCTCGGAGGAATATCTACACAACCGCCAGAAAGATGGCTCTGACACATGCCATAGCACCACAGGTCTTAGAAATAAATGATGCTCCAGAATCTGGAATACATTTGGGCACATTGTGACACATGCCATAGCACCACTGGCCTCTATCTTTCCCTGCGACGCTTTGGTTGCCGCTGTCCCGTACCATGTCTGATCACGTCCCTTGTGTGGTGCAGATTCAAACCTTCATTCCGAAACCCGCGGTCTTCAGATTTGAAAATTGCTGGTTGGACCGGCATGATTTTTTGGAGACCATTCAGCAGGACTGGAACCTGCCCGGTAGCGAAGGGTCCTCTGCTGTGAACATCGTCAAGTCCAAGCTTGATCGCCTTCGGCTCAAGCTCCAAGCTTGGAGGAAGAGTCTCTCCCTCATCAGAAATCAATCCTCCCACTGCTCTCATTTTATTGGTGTCCTGGATATTATTTAGCAAAACAGACCTCTGCACATTCATGAAAGAAATTTCAGGGCCATTCTCAAAGACAAGTTGGTCACTCTGTTGAACCTTCAGAATACTTATTGGAGAAACCGTTGTAAGATTCAATGGGTCCAGTTTGGTGACGAGAACACAAAATACTTTCACAGCAAGGCTTCCGAAAGATACCGTCATAACCTTATTACATCCCTCACTGCTGGTAATGGGGATATCCTTTATGACCATCAGGCCAAAGCCAATCTGCTTTTTGAATTCTTTTCGGCCAGAATGGGTTGCTCTAATAATTCGACTATGCTGTTTGATCTGGAGACCCTGGTTCCTCGTAGGGATGATCTGCTTTGGATCGTTTCCCCATTCTCCACTCAAGAGATTGATGATTTCCACTCTGATAGTGCTCCTGGCCCTGACGGTTTCAACGGGAAATTCTACAAAAATTGTTGGCACATTATCAAGCAAGATTTCTACAATCTTTGTCAGAACTTTTATGAAGGGTCAATCTCCCTGGCTTCTATTAATCAATCCTACATCGTCATGATTCCTAAGTCCAGCAATCCGGAATCTCCCAATGATTTCAGACCAATATCCTTACTTAACCTTTCTATTAAATTGATTACGAAATTGCTTGCCTCTAGACTTAATTCCGTCATGTCCAAGCTGGTCCATAATAATCAATACGGTTTCATCAAGGGAAGATCCATTCAAGACTGCCTGGCTTGGACTTACGAATACATTCACCTCTGCCAACGATCTAAGGAGAAAATTGTGCTTCTCAAACTTGATTTCGCTAAAGCCTTTGATACTATTGAGCACAATGCTATCATCACCATGCTTTCGGCCTTGGGCTTCCCAAACACCTGGTTGATGTGGATGATGGAGATTCTGGGCTCGGCCTCCACTTCTGTACTCCTCAATGGTGTCCCTGGTCTGTCTTTTCACTGCAAGAGAGGAGTCAGGCAAGGTGATCCCATTTCCCCTCTGTTGTTCGCTATTGCCGCTGATTTGCTACAGTACATCCTCAATGCGGCAAATCAAGGTGGCCTCATTTCTTCTCCCATCAATCTGGGGGGCCAAGCGGAATTCCCGATTATTCAATATGCTGATGACATTATCATCTTCATCAAAGGTTGTCAAAATGACATTTTTACAGTTAAATGCTTGTTGCAATCATACTCGGCTGCCACCGGTCTCAAAATTAATTTTTCAAAGTCTGCTATAATTCCTATCAACATGCTGGATTCTGAGATTGACCTCCTGGCTGGGGTGTTTGGATGCAAAGTTGAGAAGTTCCCCTTTACTTATCTTGGTCTTCCCATGGGTTCTATCAGGCCTCGTATTAAGGATTTTGAATTCATGGTCAACAAGATTCTCAAGAGGGTCTCCTCGTTCTCTTCTCTTCTTTCTTACGGTGGCAGGCTGCAGCTGGTGAATTCTGTTGTCTCCCACATGGCCACCTTTGCTATGTGTTGCCTTAATCTCCCCACTGCTGTCATCAACAGGATTGACCAAGCTAGACGGATTTGCTTGTGGGGGAAAAATGAGATCAACGGTTCTAGTAAATCCCTGATCAATTGGGATAAGATCTGTAGGTCGAAGAACAAAGGTGGCCTTGATGTCATCAACTTAAGGACTAACAATAATGCTCTCCGGCTTAAGTTTTTACACAAATTCTTCAATAAAAAGGACATCCCTTGGGTTCAACTTGTTTGGTCTGCTTACTATCAATCGATCCTCCTCAAGTGGCTACCAGTAGAGGTTCTTTTTGGTGGAAAGACGTGCTTACTCTTCTGAACCAATTTAGAGGGATCGCTCAATGCCAAATTGGGAGAGGGGACACGGCTCTATTTTGGGAAGACGTTTGGAACAATATGCATCTGTGTTCAAAATTGCCGCACCTCTTCTCTTTCGTCAGGAATAGTCAATTGGACGTGCATACTTTCATTCTCAATCCTGCCATTTCAGTCAATTTCCATCTGCCTCTTTCAGACCAGGCTTTTCATGAGCTTCAAATCCTTCATTCCCTTATCCATGAGGTTAATATCAGCACGGTTTCGCTGGATGAGTGGAGCTACATCTGGAAGTCCAACGAGTTCATTCCCAATCTGTTCTATAAAAGGGTCTTCTCCCACATGGTTGTTCCTACTCCAATTTCCTGGATTTGGAAAGGAAAATGCTCCACCAAGCTGAAAATCTTTACTGGCTCCTTTGTTGGGACCGTCTCAATACAAGGAATATTCTCAGAAGGAAGAATTGCCACCTTCCTGCTCTTAATTATGATTGTGTGCTTTGCAACCAGTGGTCGAAGAATCTAGAGATCACCTCTTCTTTCAATGCCCCTTTAGCATTGCTTGTTGGAATGCCCTGCAAATTCATTGGAATCTGAACGCTGACATATTCCAAAGAATCTCCGAAGCCAGTTCTAGTGAGGATAGCCCTTTTTTCATGGACATTTTCATGATCGCGTCATGGGGTATTTGGAAGCAGCGGAATGAGCGGATCTTCAGGGCGGCCAATATCAATTTCATTGCTTGGAAGGGATGGTTTCTTGAAGAACTTTGTCTTCAAGCGCACCGTGTCAACATTAACCACAGGAGTTCTCTTCTTGCTTGGGGCCTTAGGCTTGGCTAGTCTCAGTCTCTTTCTTTTTTTTTCCTTTTCTTCTCCTTCCTTTTTCTGTTTCCTTCTTCTGTTTTCGGTCCCTGGTTGGCTTCTCGCTGGCCGAACCCTGTTCTCTTGCGTTTTCGTTTAATTGATCATCAGGGGTTTCCCCTGCTGCTTTCCGTTTCAAAAAAACATTTTCCTTATTTGGGACTTGAGAAGTCCAATTGAATTTAATTTGTATAAAGCATGAGCTCAAGTCACTACATGAATAGTGTATCTGGTATATATTATCTATTGCCAGCTTGTTATTTCTTGGATATTTGTTGAAATCAAGTTATATTTTGCACAAATATCCCTGTGTCAATGTACATGTCTTGCAGAATTTCAGGAAAAGGAATGTCAACGTTTATCCCAGTACACTACCCAAACCAGTCTAATTGCCTCCTAGGTATTAACGAATCAGGACAAAAGGATGACTGATATAGTGATATCTACCAAAAAGGCACATTACCAACTGCCAATGGCTCAGTCTGTGCGTACGTGGGCAAATGATAAAATAGAAAGCAAGATGTGCAATGGTAGCAAGATGAATGCACCTGTCGACCAACATGGGCATCTAATGCACTCAGTGGATCATCAAATATGTACACATCTGAATCTGAATAAACAGCTCTTGCCATTGAAACTCTTTGCTTTTGTCCGCCACTAATATTAACCCCTCTTTCTCCAATCTCTGTGAGATCACCACCCTGACAACAAGCATAAAAAGATCAATTCTTAATTTGTAGGTAAAAGGAACACACCAGAGTGTACCAAGACAAAAATATATACATATATACAAACACAACTGGAATGCAACAGGCCAAACGGAGAAACATATTCTCCAGCAAGATCACTTCGTCAAATGAAAGCTATGGTTTTCCAAAATTTGCACACAGTGATTTCGAAAACTGAACATAGTTTGAACTTACTGGGAGTAGATCAAGGTCATGCCGTAATGAAGTGACATCTATTGCTTTCTCATAGCGTGGAATTTGGAATGGAGACCCAAACAATATGTTGTCCCGAACCTGTAGTGGTCACAATTATATCTCTGAAGAAGTCATATAGGGTTCAATTTAGCACAACAATAGAAATAAAGATATTGAATCTCACGGTAGCATTGAAGATCCATGAAACTTGAGGAACATAAGCCACTGATCCACGAATGACCACCGAGGTATCTGATCCTGACACTGGTGGTATTTCACCAAGCATTGCAGAAATAAGAGAAGTCTTCCCCTCCCCGGTGCTTCCTACTATTGCAACTAAACTGCCGACAGGTACATCCAGATTGACATTTGACAAAGTCGGTCTCTCAGCCTGCCAATATTCAAAAAATTAGTTTTTAAGATGTTGCAACATCTTAAAATAAGAGGGACAATGGTGGTGCCAGCAGAATTGCAAAATTATGTGAGCAAAATCAAAACATCTTGATATGGGAGCTGCTTGCCACCAATTAATCACAAACTAGGAAGACATCTAAAGATGGCATTCACTCTCCATCAATTGACTAATAATTAGTTGCCCCTTTTGCACTTTCCATTCCATTCATGACGCATGCTAGCCTATGACTACTTTATTCCAGTGTCAAGTTGTGCTAACGTTTATTTTTCTCAACTAGCAAGGTGGTCTGCGCATTTGCGTGAACTCATCTTAAAGGTATATTTAAATGACTTTGCAATATACATATGATTTTGCATTTTAAAAAATAGATCGTTGCAGAACTCTATTTATAATATTTTAATATTATATATTATAAGAGAAAAAGAATACTCACTTTGTTTCCTTACGCTTTTTTTTTCTCAAATGCTTGAATAACATTTATTTTCCCAGGCGCATGGGTAGCGGTCTAGTCTTCGGATTGATAGTCATTAGTGTGTGGGTTGGTTTGTTATGATTTTTTCATTTTTTTGGTGTGTGCTTTTTGCAAGCGGAGAAGTTTTTGTATCACTCAAATGCTCTTGAAATTAATAAAATCTTCCTTCATAAAAAAAATACTTGAATAGCATAACAGTAAACATAGTATAACATAATATTTTACATTTATATCAGTGCCATCTCGTTCTTTCATTATTGCAATTTTTTATTACACTACATGCTAATAATATGCATCACATAGCTTATACCAGTATAGTCGAGTGAATACTCGACAATGAATCACCCTCTCAATCCATCCATCCTATGGAGTTCCACCAAGTAAAGGATCAGAATTTTTTGTTTTTGGTGAGAATTTTTAGTATATTCTCCTTTTACTTAGCAACCTTAAACCACATGTCATAGACTTACAACCAAATCCGGAATGTGCATCTTTTCACTTAGTATGATATTTCAAACAATCACTAATTTCTTTTAGATTTTTATTCTAAATTTGCATATCTTTTTTTAGTTTGGAATGCACGCATAAATCCACATGCTAATTTTTATTTGAACATATGTTATTTTTTATTGTACCTCACAGGCTCACTAGACTCTTTGTTTTAATCTAAAATATATTCCTATTTAATTTTGAATATATTTTTTTTGTACTTGATATGGACTCTTACTTTCATTCTAAATTTTATTTGAAATATTTGTTATTTTTTATTGTATTTGGTATGGGCTCTTTCTTTTAATCTATTTTATTTATTTGAGAATTTCAGTTTTAGGTTAAGATTTGCATGCAAATCTTACTCCTAATTTTCAAGTAATTTTTATTCTAAATTCCAAGTATATAGGGTTTTAATTCAGAGTTTATATGAAAATCAAATTCCTATTTTCTTTTATTTTTCATACCTGATTTCTATTATTTTTGTTGTTATTCTTTATTTAATTTCAAATATCAATTTAGGTTAGAAATCATTAAAAAATCCAATTGCTAATTTCATCTAATTCCTATTTTTATTCTAAATTTATATTAATTTTTATTGTTATATTTTATTTAATTTTAAAAATTAGTTTAGGTTAGAATTCACATAGAAATCCAACTATTAATTTTAACATAATTTTTATTCAAAATTTCAGCTATGTATAGGCTATTTGATCAATCTACACTGTTATAATCTAGACTTAGAAAATAGATTGTCTATTATAACCTCTTAGAGTCGCATATAATTTTAAACCTATTTAAGAATATAGATTATAAATAATTAATGGAAGAACACATTACTTGTAATGTACGTTGTCCACATATTCCACTTTGTTGATTTTTCTTGCAGGATGTATGTCATGCAAATTAACCATGATCCTAACCAAGTTGATTAATAGCGATCGAACAAATGGCTCAGTGCTTGCCTTGCCACTTTCGTGGTGTGTGCGTCCCATTGTGTATAGGAGACTGCATGACTCCAGGCCGATCGGGCGTCCGGTGCGATGCATGGCTTTGTGACGAAAAAGGCGGGCTCAAATATGCTAATCTAATGGCTTAAGCAGCTACACACATCCTACTATATATGGCACATGCCACACTAGCAAACTTTTATTTTATTTCAAATTTTTGTTATTTTTGTTGTACTTGGTATGGACCCTTTTTTATTGTAGTTGACATAGACTCTTTCTTTTCAATGGATGGTTATATATTTTTCTTTAAATAATAATATCCAATGGCTCTTATAGTCCAACAACTTAGTTATGGTTTACCGGATTAAGGGCCAGATGTTTTGCTTTTTGTGGGAATTTCTAGCATGCTCCTATTTTTTGTTAGAAAGATCTGACGGTGGTTGTAATTAGGGCCTACCATATTAATGGCTAGATGTTTTGCTTTTTTGTGAGAACTTCTAGCCTATTTATCTTTTTTCTTAGCAACTCTCATGAGCTTTTAATATATAATAGATAGATACCTGGGCCACAGAATTAGAAGATAAGTATTAAAATACCAATGGATGTTAAGAATTGCAGGTGCACGAGTGAAAACATTATAAATGCCACTGACACGTTAATAAAAAAATTCGAAACATGAATTTACCTGTGATTCCCATGAAAAATATCCGTTCTTGATAGAAATGGCTGGAAGCTTAGGATCAATAGGTGGATTTGGCAGAAGTATTCTCTCATCAGCCAAGAGGAGATCTTCCAAACGTTTCAATGACACCATACAATTAACAACCTGTTGAGAGTTGAATGTTAATGAAAAAAACAGTAGTAAGGCGACCATGAGTACCAAATGAAAGAATTGCTGAAGAAAAAATAGCAAACCATGTCAAGCCATCATTGATTTGCAATCAAATTCTAACCAAACTGTTCAACTAATTTTGTCTGCCAAAGACAATTGAAATTTAATTGACAGAAGAATGATCAATCCAATAATCTAATATATATATATGTTTACGGAACTGATATGTTTCTGAACTTGCCGTATATTTACAAAAATAACTTCTGAAAGATATGATTTACAGTTTTTTGCACACCTGAGTTATCAGATTTGGCAGCGTATAAAGTGGGAACCTCAGCACTGCAAATAGGGAAAGAGAGGTAAACGCCTTTGCTGGTGTCAAGTCACCTCCCAGTAGAGAGTATACACCAAATGAAACCACAGAGACAATGACCGGGGTACTGTTGAGGATAAAGCTATTCAGCTGCAACAAATAAGGAAAAGTAAGAAAATAATTAAGGCCCTAAAAAACGAATGTAAAAATTCCCAGTTCTGTCTTGACTTTAAGTAACTGCACTGATGTAAAGGACCCCATATGAACAGGAAGCACCAATACAGTTGCTTGTATAGCATGCAACTTCAATTCTCATATGGCGACAAATAAGTCACTGGCACATGATTACCATTTACCAACGTCCAACAAAGAAACCAGGCATACATTGAACAATGGAACTTTGCACTAGTGAAAGACAACGGTCAACAACTCAACATATCTACAAAGAGCTATTTTACAATACACAAGAATGAATATGGGCCGTCCATTTCTTTAGATCCAAAGGTTGAGATTAGATTAGATTTGACTATACTACCATGTGTAGTATGGATAGTATAACCGTGGAGGGGTATAATGGTAAATAACAGTACACCCCGTGTCTCGTGGAGGGTATAATGGTAATTGACAAAATGGCATTGCCCCAACCCTAAGTCAAAAGAAATGTCTCGACAAATCAACGGTTAGATTTAATTTCTACTACCGCTATATACTACCATGGTAGTGTACAGTAAAAATTCTCATCTACAAAACCTTATGCAACTACAGAAAGGAACATACCGCGTCAAGCAACTGAGCCCTGCAGAACCAGGAAAGCTCATCATCACGGATGTCCTGCACCTTTGACTGGAAACTTTGCTCCCAAGCATAACATCTAACAAAGAAAACGTTTGGGATTTTTAATATCAAAATACAAGTATTACTACTAACAAAAACGCAAGTAAATGTAACTATGTGAGCATACTTGACTGTATCCATAGCAGCTAATATTTCATTCATGAGACTGATTCGCTTGTCAGTCCTTTGCAACCCTTCATTGGTAAGTTTTTGCATTTTGCTTATGATAACTGTCTGATAAAATAAATACACAAGAGGTCAGCCAAACAAAACAATTTTGAAACTTTAAAATGTTTATTTAAAATTTTAAATAAAAACAAGTGTTATTTAACAGAGATATATGATCCTTACAAAATAGAATATGCTAAAGATCTCCAACTGCAAACTGTACTAACAATATGCATTATTGGCTTTAAATGGAAAATGTAAGCAGTGAAATGAATTGAACCATCATTAAGGATTTTTAACTGCAAACTGCAGATTGGGCAAAATACGTACAAAAACCATAACCAAGAGTTCCAGAAATTTAGAAAGCTCACAGCTACCTGATTACATTAAGGCTCTAATATGAACTCTAGGTTCCACACGAGAATTTATATATGAAAAACATCTTTTCTTTAGCAAATGTAGCAGCCAATGCCATCATCACTTAGGTATTGGTAACATTAGGACTAAAACAAAAGGCATAGACACACTTAACAATGCAACAAAAGAATTTTCATATTTACATATGCCTAAAGAGAAATATACCTGAATTGGGAACAAAAGAACCAACATGAGTGCACCAACTAACGCTGCAGGACCTAGTTGCGCATATAGAAGGACCATGGAAATAACAATTCGGAAAGGAGCAGACCATAGACTGTGAAGTTGCTGGCATACTTGCTGCAAATGTAAAAAAAAATATAAATTGGAAGTGTGCAAAAATAAGATAAAAATAACCAGCATGTATGGAACGCACAAGCAGCATTTAAAAAACACCTGAAGAGACTCCGCGTCAGTTGAAATCAAATTTGTTATCCTCCCAGAAGCAAACTTCCTACGGCTGTCATTAGTCAGTCGCAAGGACTTACGGAAAACAGCTGCGATCTGTGGAACAACAGAAAGTCAGACGCAAACTTTCTTTAAAACTAATGATTTGACACATAAAACATTTGACAATACCTACAAGTAGTAGTATAACAAACTTTCAAGAACTTTGAACTCAATTTCTTTTATGGAATATAAGGCCTATTTTTGAATGGTCAAGGCTTGCATGTAGATTTAATGAGACCTTTCCTTCTATACTCTTATTTATTTTCTCTCGCCCATATGCATTTATTCATTACCACCCACACAAAGTATATCTTTCATCTTCCAAGACAATTAAGTGGGGGCATCTAAGTTATTTTTTCTCGTATCTTTCTCAATTTCAATGCAACTTTAATCCTTGTGCAAAGTCAAAATACGCCTTATAAAAAAACGGAGGGAATACTAAATATATGGGCTCTTGCGTAAAAGTACCATGTAGCAGAAGTGCATAACCCACAAACCAGGTTTTTTCACATTAATGGCAGCAGCTAAGCTAACACTATTTGTAGGGGAGTAAACTACAGGCACATATCCGGTGTAAACCACTCTTATCATGTAAACTCCGTGTAAACCACATGTAAAAGTTTTAAAAAATTCTCAAAAAATTACCATATGTAGGACAGGTGAGCTTCTACAGCCCTGTAAAATTTGAAGACCAAACTCAATCGCGTTTGAAATATATGAAATTGGCAAGCAGCAAGATGAATACTTCTAAACAGTGAAAAATCACTGTTTAGGCTGAATTTGTCTTTTCCATGTTTTTCAAATGCGATTGATTTTGGTCTACAAATTTTACAGGGTTGTAGTAGCTCATCTACATTTGGTTTTCATATAGTTTACATGATAAGGGTAGTTTACACTGGATATGTACCCGTAAACTACTAGAGTATATATAGCACAGTAAGCAAAAGCAATGTCTAAACAAGGGTATGCACAATCATGAAGTAAGACATGTCCACGTTACACAAAATCGGGAAGTGCAATCCCCATGTCAACCATAAGAGTAGAAATGATTGGCATCGAAAAAAAGTGGGACAAGTGGTTCTGTGGTTGCCTACTGTCTACATAGCCTCTTAACATAAAGGTAATAAAGCTTGTAATGTACTTTTCAGGCTTTGATATGTAACACCTACCATTGTAGACCTCAACCTGAAACCAGTACGCATGGCATTCTGAAAGTACTGTGCTTCAGCAAGAACTCCCAGCAACTGAAGAATGGTAAAGAAGAGTTAGCAAGCAAAAAGGTTGTCTGAATTTGACTCACAAGCAGCACAGTGGTTGATTGGGAGTTCAAATACACTGAATCAACAAAGAAATATGCAGTGTGCAACACGCAAGAGAAGAAAATAATCCGCACCACTCCAGCAAAGATTGAGAAAGCATAAATGTACCCATTCCAAGAAGGATCACCTTTTTGCATAGACTGCAAAAAAAAACACCAACCTTCAGTCGCACAGAACTAACAGTAGCATCTCCACTAGGTGACAGCACAGGGAATCTAATCTTTAAGGAGTGTATTTTAAGATTTGCACGACTAATCAGTGTGTTCTAAATCACTTCAGTAGTTTGTGGATGGTGGAAATAAATGATTGATTAAAAAATAGCTTATAAAGATAAAACAGGACCATTTTGACGTTAGTGACCTTGAGATTTTATGAAATCAGAAGCATACCTCTAACAAGAGATTCAATATGAGTGGGCCAACAAATTGAGAAGCATCATTGCCAATCTACAAATTTGGTGTGGGGAGATCAGTTGCCAACAATAACACAAAATGCTGTAATGGAACAAATATGAAAACCAAACTGAAGGGCGGATCTTCTTTAAAAAAAATCTGGATATAGTTGCCTACCTTAAACAATCCTCCTAGCCAGAACCTGAAAGTGAAGGAAAATAATCACTGCAAGCACAAACCAGATAGCAAGTACCTGACACCCTAGAGGTTTTGAGAAATATAGTTTTCATCTGTACAATGTACCTTCCACCGAGGCTACTATGAAGAGCTCGTAACAGCCAAGGTTTTGGTTTTTGAAGCTCGTTGTTCCAGCATTTCTGGAATCTGAGACATGATCGCAATGTTAGATTTATATGTACAAGTATTCCTCATTTCAGTTAAAACAGTGGCAGAACATACCGGCTATACAATGTTTCAGTCTCATCCCAACTATCTAATTTCCAAATATCCTTATCACTAATGGGCCTTCTATATCCTTGTTGTATTAGAGGAGTCATCCATGAAAATAATATCCCTAGCAAAGTAACAAGAAAACAAAATTTATATCAATATGCTTATAGAGAAGTTCGAGGATAGAAAAACAAATGATAAATCTGTAACTTTTGTTTTCCATCTCTGCAATGGAAAATTGGGTATTCCACGGGTTAAAAACAAAAGGAAAATATTTATGTGTGTATCAAATAGTGCACAACAAATTATATTTACTCACTGGAGAATATATTGGCATGCCTCTCAGGGCAGATCTGCTCTCCGCCAGGTAGAGGTTCATAATTAGTATTATCGACAAGCAGCTCATTCCTGATCGGAGTATAACCTGGGTAGGGATCCAAGCTAGGCAGATAAACCACCATGAGAATTCCAAACAAGAACTGCAGAAAAGACACGTTCAGTAGTTCAGTATACAAAAGAGACCAATGTATGATTATAGACACCAAAAAGCTGCAAACCTGGCATATTATCTCACTGCAGTATAAGTAAAATATTGAACTGCAAAAGAAAAATACAAAAAGTAAGTCCACATTAAAAAAAACTAAAGAGGATAAATCTTTGGGTCACCACCCAACAAGTTTCATTAAGAAAAAGGCTTTTACAGATGCACGATACCTTGAACTGTAGTACTGCCTCACAGAAAGCACAAGATTGAGCATAGCAGCTTCCCCAACCATCACGTATATTACCACAAACCGGATATACCATCTAAATTCATAGATGTAAATTCTTGTCTCCAGTACAATCATTATAAGCATACAGCACCAAGCAGTAGCCTTGATAATTAATGAAGTAATCTGCGGAGAGGCAGAATTTCAAATGACTGAAGAGCCCAAAGGGGACAAGAATTTAGCAGAAGTAAAGGTTCTAAAGTAGTGCACATAAATCCACTGAAAAACTGTTGTCGCACTTTTAGGCTATATACTCATCGGTATTTTCTGTATATTGCAGGTGCCACATAATTTTGCAGCAACAAAAATAGAATCATATTCCAAGTCATTTGTGAGATGCATACCATACACAACATTTTTCACTGCTTCCGTATAGCTAGTCCTACAATCTAGTACTACACGGTACTCGGTAAATATCTTTGTCAAGCACGAACAACAAATCAGCACATGAATTAAACAAAGATTTGACAGCGATGATATTATATGTAAGCATTGGCACCTCAAATGGAGCAAGGCCAGGCTGCCCATCCAAGTTCATTACGGAGGTGCCGGTGGCGATCCGATACAGCGGCTCTGCCACGCAGTACGCCACAAGCAGCGCGAGCAGATAGTTGTAGTACGGCGAGCGTAACTTGTACCGCTGCACTGTGTAGTCCCTCGTCGTCCTCCATATCCGATAGAAGCAAACGCCAAAGAGTGCGAGGTAAGAGATGCACACCACCAAGGTGTCGATGCCGCAGGGTGTGTAAGCGCCAAAGGCGTTCTCGACCACATGAGACCACGCCCCATTCTTCACCGGCTGGCAGTACCATTCCAGAGGATTGAAGCCCATCTCGACCCCTCCCCTTAGCAACCTCCCCCAACTCGTCACTCAGTTCTGATCTTCTCCTGAATTCAAGAAGCAAACCAATGTAAAAAGAGAGTTCAGCCATTGAGCACTGTACTGGCAACATCAAGTAACCCAAAAACATCTGCACTTACTCAATGTTCAACAAGGAACAAAGACTTTGATAGCTAACCAGCCTAACGCATACAATTCGCCGCACAGAGAGCAGTAGAAATCCTCACGTCAACTATAAACCTTAGTACTTACTCATGGACCAGAGCATGAAGCACAGGACTTAAAAGTCGTCTCCGCAGACAAAATTAAACACACAAAAAAAACCTTCACAGAAACCTCGAGATTTTTTAACCTCTTTAATACCACTCGTTAGAATTAACAGTACGGTAAGATAATTGAAGATAAGATTTAACATGGAAGAACCCTTGCGGACAAAATCACGGAAAACAATTCACTATAATGCTTCAATGTTTACATGTACAAAGGGTCGGCTTATATAGCTAAAAAAGTCCTAATTGTTGAAGATTTAACTAACAACCTATTTGAAAAAAACCAAAAGATACGGTAGTTAAAGATATTGAGTTATCTCCAACAAACCTTCACTAGAGTGTGTGTGTTTTTTCCTAGGGGCATGGGTGGCGGTCTAGTCTTCGGATTACTAGTCACTAGAGTGTGTGTGTTTTTTCTTTATTTTTTCGCGGCTGTGTGCTTCTTGTTAAGCAGAGGCCAAAAGAAGTTTCAAGTATTTTGTATCTTCTCGATGTAATGGTTCTTGAAATTAATAAAATCTTCCTTTATCAAAAAAACAAACCTTCACTAAACTCAAAATCTAAAACGAAGTTGTTTCCAGAAAAAACCCAAAGGGTAATAAAACACTATGAATACAAGTGTGTTAAAAGTGTAAAGGATTACTGAATAAGAAAGATTGGAACAGTCAATGCAAATACTTATAATACGAAAAAACACAAAGGGTATAAAAAACTGGAACAGTCTTATCCAAGTACTTCTCATAAAGCAAACCATTAGTAGGTCGAAAGAAAAAATGGAAAAATCAATCCAAATACACAGTTGTCAATAAAGCAGACGAAGAAATCTAGGTCTTCAAAAATTCATAACCCCAGTAAAGTCTGAGTCTATGCAACTGACATCCTGAAACAAACACTCAATTATTAAACAGCATAAGCTAAGACATCACCGGTGGTACTGGATAGATAGCAAAGAACACATAACATAGATTTTTGATATGCTCTACATGGAACATAATATTCAGCAAGTTGCCTACTGAAAATCTATAACATAATTGAAATTGCTCAAAAATTGTCAATATGAAGAAAAAAATATCGTGCCATCAATGGAGTATAAATTGCAGTAGAACCCTCATATCGAGCAAACACAAGAAAACAACGTTGTAATATCCACGCAAAAACACACTCCTTATTATACTTTAAACATTCATCTCAAACTGACATTAAAGCAAAACCTTTACTAGTAAACTTCAAAAAGTATAATGCTACGTCAGGGTGTCATCAAGTTCCAAATTCAGTTATCTGTATGATCTGTCGTATATAATGACGCAGCACTGTGATGGGTGTCGTACAAGCAAGATCAAGAAAAAAGTGCCTCATTCATAGTAATATACAAATAGCTTGAAGTTTTTCCTTGATCTAAGAGACTTTGAAAAAAAAATATTATGTATTTTTCGCTATTTATCCAGTACCACAAATGATGTCTTAGCTTATGTTGTTTGATGATTGAGTGTTTATAGAAAATCAGTTGCACAATCTCAGACTTTACTAGGTTTATGAATCATTGAAGACTCGGGTTTTTTTTCGTCTGCTTTGTTGACAACTATGTGTTTGGATTGACTGTTCCAGTCTTTCTCTCAACTTACCAGCGGTTTGCTCAATTTTGCTTCATTAGAAATGTTTGGATAAAACTATTCTAGTCTTTTATACTCTTGGTAATTTTTTACAATACAAGTGTTTGGATTGATTGTTCCAATCTTTCTTGTTTATTAGTCTTTAGACTTTTAATGTACTTGTATTCTTAGTGCTTAATTACCCTTTAGGGTTTTCTGAAAACAATTTTATTATAGATTTTGAGTTAAAAGAAGGTTTATTGAAGATAACTCAATATCTTAAGTTATCATATCTTTTTGTTTTATTTAAATAAGATGTTAGTCCAAATATTCTACAACTATTACTCTTTTAGCTATATAAGCCAACCCTCTATACATATAAATATTAGAACAAATAGTAGTTTTTTTTTAGATAAAGGAAGCTTTTATTGATTTCAAGAAGCATTACATCGAGGAGATCAAGTTCTTGAAATAACTCCTACCGCTTATCAAGAAGCACTGACCAAAAAACAAAAAAAGAAAAAAGAAAAAGACGCACACACTCTAAGAGCTATCAATCCTAAGCCTGGACCGCCATCCAGACGCCCGGAAGAAGAAATCCATAGCCACTTGCACCAATCGTCGCATAGCCTGTACCAGAATAGCTCGCAAATCCGGCTTCTGCAGCACTCCTATGATTTTTTACATTAAATCTTTGTCTCCGTTATTTTGCCATGCTAACTCTAACATGATGGCGATATTAACAAGGATTTATCATCCCAATAGAATCGACCCAAATGGTCCAAACTCCCACGATTCTCTGCAAAGTTTTGCAGCTTTACGCAATAAAATGCCTGAAAAAGGAAGTTTTCTGCGATTTTCCGGGTAAATTTGCGCCGAGTTGTACTCTTCCCGCAAGAGGGGACCAACGAGAACCACCCAAACCACGAGAGCTACACGAGAAGGCATCCAAACCACGAAGAGCGCCATCGAAGATCACAGAAAAAAAAATCCAAAAATTTACCCGCAAGAGTATAGCCGCGAGATCGGAAACCAGCGGAGGAGACGGGAACGGGACGGAGATGGAGCTCACCTCACCCGCGGATCAAATGGAGACGCGGAGGTGACGAAGCATCAGCACCTCTCGCGGTCGCGGGCACCTCTCTCTCGCCTCGTGGGGAGGAGGAGGAGAGGCGAAAATGATTTATGGGTTTGGATTTGAGGACTCTGCCGCTTGGGGGAACAAAAGAGAGTTGCACTTGGACACTATTTGATCATTTTTCTCCCGCCTTATTTTGAAAAGTCTATTTGGACTGTGGTTTCGTCAGGGGCGATGCTGCCCCAGGGCCCACTGCCCAGTGCCGCTTGTTCTTTCGCAATTTTCTGCACATACAACAGTGCTGAGACACCAATGCTAGGAGGAGAGAGAGTAGTATATGGTGAGAAATAGAATCTCATCTTTGGCATTTTTAACATCCAAGTGCTCTCTAATTGACTCAATACTATGACATTTGAGGTCCACATGTATGGTTTGTATTGAAATTACTTCGGGCTTCAAGCAGTTTGATATAATTCGTCATTTGATTGTACCAACAACAAAATGTACAACCTCAAAAGGCAAAATAGTTTTTTTATTTTTTAGCAAAAGGGTGTATGTAGTTGGCTACCATAACTCAGTTAACATGAAGTTAGCGACCTCGCCAAAAAAAAAAAAAAAAACATGAAATTAGTGTGTCTCGAATCCCTCCGTTGCAGTTAGCTATAAGACACGAGTATCAGAATAGCACTAGTAGATACGACAAACACAAATTCAACTAGTATTTGGCGTCTGCTTTGAGATTTGGTGAGCGATGGAGAGGAGGACGTCAGCGCTCACATCGGACAGCAATGACAAGTCGAAGAGAGCTATCTCAAGGGAGGCCCATTGCTTGGCGCACTCCCTCGCTTGTGGGAGCTGAAGTTACTTAACTGCTCTGATGTGAATACTAGGCAAAATGGAGTGCACTCCAAGCAGATTATAACTACCAGGTAATAGGCGTGAAGAGTTTACTGAAGATAAAAGGTAAATAATACTAGCATGTTATATATGTATCTAAAAAGAATGGGAAAGTGATGTGGATGGGGCAGAGATGTGTCCAACAACGTTGATGTTTGTGTGCAATGCTTGAATTCACAGCCGTAAGAAAGGGAAGGAGGGTTGCGATAGATATCAAGTGTTGAAGAAATATGTACTGCAAGTCTGCAATTCTGCTTGTACTCTGGTTTTAACATTCCGCATCATCTCTGAAGCCGAGATCAGCCAATGAAGGCTGTAATGTGGAGTTCAAACGGGACGGACCGTACTGCACGACCGAAACTTCAGCAGTTTTGTCTATTCGAGTACGTCTGTACGTATTAAAGGAAATGATGGTCTACTCCAAGACTTATACAGTTTTGGACTGCGCAAAACTACATATCGCCCTGATCATCTGAGGAAATCTCCTATTATTCTTCGGTTCAAAAAAAATATCTCCTATTATTCTCTTCAAGGAAGTGTACAATTAGACCACATCAGCTTATTTTTAATATGTACATATCAGTTTTATCCTACGTGTAATAGTGAGAAAAAATAAGAAAGAAGAGAACCGGCTCTTATTTAGTAGCAAGCATAGCACGGAAACATATGTGCTATCGTCGGCTAAAAGCCAGTGTAAGAGCTAGCGCGAACGTCTCTTAGTATTGAAGTTAGTGTTTTGCCAATAATCACAAAGATAGAGTTAATGTTGAATATCCAAATTAAATGATTTAGTGTTTCTAATAGCAAGTACAATAACAAAAGCCCATTACTTAATTTCTCATTCATATAATCTAGAGTAAACAATAAAATCAGTTTATACAATAACTATCTTTAAAAATTGTCTCTAAATATTGTATAATAACTATCTTTCTCTCTTATACATAACTAATATATCTTGTTTCCCGTGCCACGTTGGCTCTTGTATAAAAGCCGACTCTCTTCTATTTTTTTCTCACTCTTCTATATAGGACGAAACTGATGTATATAAACTAAAAGCTCGGAGAGTAGTTGCACCATAGGGACCCTACCATCTTCTCCACCGATCCGTCATGCGTGGATTGTATATAGTGATTCTAAGCTAGAAGGAACAAAATCTCGTATCTCAAAATCTAAGTAGGAACCTTAAATTAGAATAGGAGCTTTTCCTAGCAAGAACAACGCTTATATAGCCTATGAATCCTTAAAATATATAAAACTATATAGGATATGTTAGTAGCCAGGTGTCCTATGACTGTTTGTATATTAATCGGTATTGTATTTGGTGTTCTTTCAAAACTTTTGAATGTAAAGTGTTTTATATTGTTGTTCAGATTACTCTCACAAATGTATAACTTCTTAGTTTAAGTTCACAATGAGTTAATCCTTGAAAATAGTAATAATAGTATAAATTAAACTATTAAGGTACAAATAATACCATATACTAAGATGGCAAAAGCTCCGGCCTCCTCATTCATTTGAGTCGAGCCGGCGGCTCGGCTCGGCTCAAATATTTTTTCGCATTTTGGTCCTTTTCAAAATTACGAATAGGTCCTTCGCGATTTTTCGAGAGAGGAAGATTTTTTCCTCTAAAATCACGTTCGGGTCCCTCGTGCGCCATTTTACGGAAAGAACCCCCGTTAGATTTAAATCGCGAACAAGCCCTTTTCTCATTTTTAAGGATAGCGGATAGGTCCAAAAAACGTAACATTCAGGTCCTTGCTCCTTACGTTTAGGTTATTTCTCCGTTTTTCCCGAAAAAAATATTTTCGTCACAAGAAATATGTGTGCGGCTCTATCTCTAGACTTTTTCCCCATCTCGATTTCCCATCTCGATCTCTGATATTTTTTAAAGCGTGTATTATTACTTAGTGAACGCGTAGAGTAGAGTGTTAGACTCCGCGAAAAAAAAGGTTGTCGTCTCTAATAAATTTTCGCCTTTTTTCCTCTAGACTTTTTCCCCGCCGCGGTTTTCCAGCTCGACCTCCAATATTTTCCAAATAATTCGTCGAAGTAGATGTTTCTACACCTCTATCTCTCTATTTTTTTCCCACGTTTCACTCATTATTTTGACGATTCAAAAAATTAAAAAACGTTGCCGCGAAAAAAAAATTCTACGAAAAAACGTCACACGCGGCGTATTACGCCGCGAAACGCAGATGCGCTTTTGTTTTTTCAACCGTTTCGCGCGTTTCCTCGACGATTTTTTTAGCAAACGCCGACGGGAAAAAACCGAAAATTTTCACGTGAAAAAACAACGCACGCGGCGTATACGCCGCGCATACTATCCTAGTATCAATAAAGCTCGTAATTTAATTTCAATTATTTGTCTCATTTTAGAATTTATCTCATATTTTAGCTTTTTCTTAACTTATGTATATTTTTCAAAAAAAAAACTACATCCTTCCCGTTTTTCTAATTATTCTAAATTTTCCCATTTTTTCTAATTTTTTTCATATTTTTCTGTATTATCTCATACTTTTTTCTATTTTTCTAATTTTTTTGGCGCTAGCGAGCTAATAGGCCGACATGGCCCGTCGGACCCGTTTTGACACGACACTACCCAATTTAATTGTTAGACCGAAACAGGCCATGCCTAAACGGGCGGTGCCGATTTTAATCAGGCCAGGCCAGGCCGCTGTTTGGCCATGTCTGAAACTCAACATGGATGTGTACGACAGAGCAAATTCCCCAGTGTGATCGACGTTTACGATTTGATTTTGCAGCCAAGAACTCAACGTGGGACTGCATTTTTTTTGTCTATGTCACTGTAGTGGAGACTGTGGATATTGTTTTGTTAGGGGTAGAGACGAAAAAAGTTATGAATTTTAAAGTGAAAAACCGTACGAAGGGCAAAAAAATTAAGGAAGACAATCTACTAATTCGTTCAATTTACATACATACGGGGTGACTATATATAACCAGTTGATTATAAGTCGATAAGATTTGGACTCTTATTTAGATATTTGAGCAAACTTTATCTCTAACATGTTTGATCTAAGGTCTATGCTTATTGTCCAGTTTGGCTTAAAACAAATCGCATTGTACAGAGCTGTAAGCTTTAAGTCGGGGCACAACATGTAAGATGGTCATGAAATTGTTCACAGAGAAGAGAATTTTTGTAGGATAGGGAATATAGAATTTCGAAGCCTCTTATGAGTTGGGAAAAAAAATCAAAAGCAATACTCCCTCCATTCCCATATGTAGGGCGTATAAGTTTTTTTGCGAAGATCAAGATAAATCATCAATGCGTTTTGTTTTCTGGATTTCCTCTAATTAACTGTGATTAATTATGCCTCGTTCACTCTGCATACAGCGACCATTGGCCATGCTCATGCATGCATGCAGTTGGTAATTACTCCTAAGAGCACCTATTGGCCACGCCCATGCATGCATGCGGTTGGTAATTACTGCTAGCTAATTAATCTGCTTATGCATGCGCTAGTTAATGTATATGCCTTACAAAACGAAACTTCCAATAAAAACTAAAATGCTCTACAAATAGGAACGAAGGGGGTATTATGGACGAGACTCGTACCGATCTGAATGGGCTATTGCGCCAAACTCTGGGGACAGGCATGTACTACAAGCCTTGATATTCAGATCGATTCCCCAACAATAAAGCAAAGCAGAAGCAGCCGTCCGCACTGACATCAACATGTTCCATAATTCCATTCACCTAGCCGCCTGGTGCAGCATTACATGGTCCTTCATTTAATGGCCCCTTAATCTATGAACTCCACAAGTAACCTATCATTATATAATGATGCGTTTGTGTGCATGCGTGCGAGGGCAACGACTGCTGTGCAATCAGACCTCTTGTGCAATTACCGTGCAATCCAACTAACAAAAGTTTGAAAAAATTCTGAAAAAAATCATGGATGTACATCTCATCTTACCCCATCTACATATAAATTTTCATGATCAAATTCGTCATATGCTAGAAGTTACAAAAAAGACAAATTTGGGGAAATTTATCTTTTTTGTAACTTCTAGTATAGAACGAATTTGATCATGAAAATTTATTTGTAGATGGGGTAAGATGAGATGTACATCCATGATTTTTTTCAAAATTTTTTGAAACTTTTATTAATGGATTGCATTTTATGTCTGATTCAGACAATGGCCGTTGTCGCGTGCGAGCAGGTGAATTACAAATTAAAGTATTGTAGGTAACGTAGGTTAGGTGCGGATCGGACAATTTCTCAGCAGAGTCCCTGTCCATCCTGTAACTGAAGCGAAGGCGACAACAAATAATAAGGTAATATACTAGTTCTATTCCATAGCGATAACCCAAATGTAATTATGCGCATCTCATGACGCATGTTCATGATGTCGACCATGATGGTTAATTAGCACATTCAAAAGGCATCCTTGGTATTACTAGTGACCCATATGGTACATCAATGATCTGTTTGGTTCATATACTAAGATTGTCATAGTTTGCTATAGTTTTTCACCAAATTGCTTAAAGTTAGATCTTAAAATTGAAGCCACACTTTGAATAGCAAAATGAATTTTGCCACACTTTTGTGAGTCAATTACGCGTGGGACCTAGATGGCAAAAAAATATTGCCACAAGTATGGCTATAAACTAAACAGACGTCTAACTCAATTAAACTTACCTAACTTTGTATGACAAAGTTTAGCTACGAATCAAACAGACTACAAATGTATCAAGTGGTCTCAAGAATCAATTCAGCGCACTGAATCAGGAAGCCATTAGCATATTAACTGGGCCTTAAAAGTCGACCAAAAGGCTCTCAAAGGATCCTATCAGGTTCTGGCATGGTGAGAATACATCCTAAACGAACTTCTAAAACTAGGTTGAGATATTCCAGATGACAACATGGGCTAAAATTCTATGGTCCAATAGGCCCATCTAGCTTTTCTTATTTCCTTTTGCCTCAGTTTGCACAACACAAGGGATTTTAATTTCTCAACACACACACACAAACACAAGGGATTTTAATCTCACACACTAGGGATTTTACATGCAGCACAAAGAGATGGATTGGTGGATCACCATTTTGTCACTTGAGGATCAATCTGGAGGGCCAATTATTAATCGGAGGGTCAGAGGCGAGTCCCTTCAGAGCTCAAGCCCCTTTCGCTCCAATTGTACATAGCTCAAGATTTTCGATTGACGTTGGGTGAACGAACCAGTGTTCTGCTCCACCAAATTTATGGGTCGATTACTGACCGGCTGCAGATCCATAGTTCATTCAGATGTTACCGAACTCGAAAAATAAGCCAAACAGAGTCGTGCATGGGAATAGAATCCTGACGAAGCCATCCAATGCAACGTACGAAGCTCATCATCACCGATTCACCCTACGTCAAAAAAGCCAACCTACCTTCGCCAATTGCCATAGCTCCTCTGAAAAAGCCCTGCGCTCGCCATCCTCCGTTGCTGTAACTTTTCAGCTTTCGTCAGCCTCCTCCGCCCAATTCCCAGCCTCCTCCTTATCCTCCTCGCTCCTCGATGCTAAAGGCTTTTCAGTATTTTAACCTTGCCTGTCACCCTTGTGTGCGCGCACATGCTGTCAGAGAGAGAGAGAGAGAGAGAGAGAGCAATGTGGGTAACAAAAACGGCCAGAAGCCTTTTATCAATAAAGCACCATGGGATCGGAAATAATACGTAGCTAGCGCAGCAGTTGATTGATCCAAAGGAAACGTTCCAATCTCCGCGGCTCCGCCCTATCATGGCGCCTGGGCTTCCTATCTATCTTTGAAGCTTACGTGCATTTGGCCTCCCTCAACGTTTTTTCTATTTATTATTCTTTTCCGAATAAAATCATAAATTTGGTCTCTTCTTGACCATCAAAGTAACACATGTGTTACTTACTCTGCTATCCTGCTGCGATAAGTCATTAGCGCGGTAGCGTTTTTGTCCACCGCTGTAGCCCCCTAACAAGCACGATAGGTGGTGGACTCTACTTTCTTGTCAAACTCGAGCACCGTGGTACTCCGTCCTATCAAGCTCGGATATCACAGTAGCTCATCTATCGTGGTAGGGTACGGTGCCGATGACTCATGTGTCATCTATCGGTTCTTGAACGGTTGAGAAGAGAGTTTAGATTTACAATTTTATTAAAAAGAAGGATCGAAGATGAAATAAAATGTAAAGAAGACCGAATAGACCAAAGCTTCTGTCTTCTTCATTCACTCTTTAAAATTAGGGCAGTAATAAATAGATGTAGGCATTGTGCCGTGCTATACCGGCCCGACTAGCCTTCGCGAGCCTAGGCATAATCTATTTATGCTTCGTGCTAGACTATGCCCGGGCCATGTGTATTATTACGACGAGAGGAAAAGAGTTAGAGACGCACGGAGCTGAGGCAATGGACATAAATATTAAGGGAAAAAGAACTATATTTTATTTATTCTTGAATATGTGTAGAGTTACTACCTCATTAAAAACCTTATATCCAGTATGAGGTACCCTAGTGCAAAGCGGCTCAGTGCGCATGCCTTGTGTAAGTGAGCATGTACTCTCTAATCTCCATTCTCCACCTTTTAGCATCTCTATTGTCTCCCTTTTCTCCATATACGAGGATCACAAAAGCGCCTACGGAGAGCACCCGCCAAGTGTCGCACTGCCGAGCCCATATAGCTTGTTTCGTGTCGTGTCGATCCAAGCACGATCCATGTAAATGTGTCGTGCCGTCCATCGTGCCCGACCGTAAAACCTAACACGATCATATCATCGTGGCGTGTCGGTCTGACCCATACGCATACGTACCGTGTCGTGTTTGCCGTACTACGGTTGGAAAAAAAACCCGGCCCACTACCAGGTCTTAGTAATAACAGTCAGTCTATCTGCTACAACCTCACATGCGTAGTTCGCAAGAATCGCAGCACACCAGAGACACATGGAGCCCCTTCCCTGATAAGGATAGCTGGTATGTTTCTGTCCTCTTCTACAACACGGCTCACACACTATGTTGATACAAAGAGCTAGCATAATAGCACGTCGTGCATTATTATTTAGTATTGTTTTTTTACTAATTGTTTGTTATTCTGTCTAAATGAAGATTTCACGATTGGTGTATATCTGCGCTCTATGTATATCCATTTGATGAACCAGGGTACTCCTTTCAATAGTAAATTTATTTGGAAGTTGAAGATCCCTTTAAAGATTAAAATTTTTCTCTGGTATTTACAACGAGGAGTAATTTTAACAAAGGACAACCTATCTAAAAGAAATTGGAATGAGAGTAAAAAATGTTGTTTCTGTAATTGCAATGAAACAATTCAGCATTTATTTTTTGATTGCCAACATTCCAAAATTATTTGGCGAATTGTTCATATTGCTACTGGTTTAACACCACCTAGGTCTATTGCCCATATGCTTGGCCGGTGGTTAACTGGCGTTGAGAAGGGTGAAAAAAGCCTGATTCTTGTGAGGGGTGTTGCTCTATTATGGGCAATTTGGTGCATAAGAAATGATCTAACCTTTGAGAAAAAACAATATTATTCTTTTATGCAGGCTACCTTCAAGGGTACATACTGGATGAGGTTCTAGACATTATTGCAGTCTGAGAACAATAGAGAGATCATTCGGGTGGCAAGCAAGGCTGTGGAGGCCGTGGCGTTGGACATCTTTGCCATGCATGGATGGATGCGCAATTATAGAATTGGCTATTAATTCTCAGCTATCTTAGCTTATGTTCTTTACAATAATGTTAAACGGTTGTGTCCATTGTAAAATTCGGTTGTGTGTATTTGCAGAGACCGGATTTATATCCTTTATCTAAAAAATCTGCGCCCATATTGCCAATTGCAGTCAAAGAAATGTGCTTGATCAAAACACTGTTGTTCTAAGTAGAGCCGGCTATCGAACTTAACAAGCTTCTTTTAAAATTAACATAATTTAATATAAATTATTTTATTTATTATTGAAATAATTATTTCAAATCGATCTAATGAGCTACTATCAAGTGAGCCTTGTTTATATTTTTTTGCTTGAAATAGACTTATTTTAATTTTAAACTCGTTACTCTCTATAGTCGAAACAATTTTAATTTGAGGGCTTTTTTATCCGCCCTAGTTCTGACAAAGTTCTGTCTAGACAATTACAGCCTTATAACTACTGGTCATTGAGGAATTCCTCAAACTAAGAGCCCCCTTTGTCTAATTGTTCTAAGACTATCTCCAACGCCGTCCCGTCCCGAGTCCTAATCCCTTCGCGATGGGAAAGCGAGCGCGAGCGGAAGTCCAGCGATGCTCCAACCGAGTCCCTTCGCGGACGGGAGAAGCGTGGGATAGGAAAGAGAATCCCCAGCCGGATGCATGATCCGATCCTCGGCTGTCGTCTCGCAGCCATGAGTACCAATGGTCGCTGTTTCGCGTTGGCTCGGATCCGAGAGATTTGCTACACGAGGAGACCCAATGAGGGACAGGGCGAGGGCACACGAGGAGACCCGGCAGTCCGGCGGCTGGCCACCACCGGGAGGCGGAGTTGGCGCCACGGAAAGGGCGGCGGAGCCTCCGGTGGCAGCGCCCCTCTCATCAACCACGGTATGCACGGCTCTCCACCCCACCCGACTCGTTCGCTCGATTGGCTTGCCTTTGCATTATTCGATCTCGGACTTTGATGGGACTTTGGATCGTGATTGCAGCCAGAAGTCGGCAATGGCCACGCCGGCACCAGAGGGTGGTGAGCCACCGACACCACCGGCTTCACCGCTCTGCGCCAGTTTCCTCAGACGCCGCCTCGCCCCGCCGCGCCTCGAATCGCGCGGCCCATGTTCATGCCCCAAAGACTCGACCGCGACACCATGGTGATGAGACGTTTCGCTGTTGTCTTTGGATTACAGTTGGAACAATGCAAAATTGTGACTTTGATGGTTCTATTTTGGTTGAATCCAGCCAATACACTGCCGCCGAAAAATATTTCTCATGATGTCCTTGTGCCGAATATAATTCGGATGAAGTGCTGAAATCGAAATGAAATGGTATAGTTGTTAGATTTGGCTTCTGGTCGGGGCAGCCAATGATTTGTAAGGATGGCATAGGATAAGTTTGTCAGCAGTACTGTTTTTTAGTTAATGACTTAATGCGCTTAGTTCTGTACTGTTAGCTGAAAAAAATTAATCCAAGTATTCAGCTCTTGCTATTTGTTGATTTGACTGTAATTATAGTTGATGGGCAACATTAAAATGACCTGTTGAACTTACAGGATATCAGCATGCAATATATATGGTGTAAGATTTACTAGGTCAGCTTTTTGAGTTACTTTACTACTATTGGATATGATGAGTGAGGACTATGAAGTAAGGAAGGAGAATATTGAATCCTTAAAGAGGGTAAAGGCAAAATAAGTCTGGAGATCAGATATGAATTGAAAGACATTTTTTGGGGACCAACTTTGCATGTTTGAGAAATTCATGAATTTGTTCTAATGATCTTCATGAGGATTGTGCTGTGCTGATAGGTAAGAATGGATGGAGTGCCATTGTGGAGAAGCTTTGACTATGATGAGCTTTGTATTGAACTGGCAGATTTAGTCCAGGTAACATGTGCACTTCTATGTTGCTGTAATTCTGTGACTTAATAATTAGCCTCTGTTACTATCATTACAAAACTTGTGAGCTTTGACATTAACCTCAAACCCTCTTTCCTCAGTAAAATCATAGCACTCCAATTATAAATCCATAGGTTAATGTCAAAGCTACATCCCACAAGGAAAAAGCTCACAATAATGACATAATGAGAGGATGAATTACTTGGTTGTGATCCTAAATTCTCAAGGTTTGTAATGGCAAAAATGTTGAAATACAATCTTGTCGTTTCTGAAAATGAAGAAGTTGATAGAACTGGAACATTCTGAAGTTCCTTATGGGAGTCCAAGACCAACATGGCTTCTGTTCTTTGTTAGGTGTTTATCATGTCCTGGAGTGCTTCCATGCATGAGTTATGAATTTTTGCCTTTTCTTTCTAGGTCATGAAAAAGCACAAGGCTGACTTTTAGAGGCTGTAAACATTGATGGGTGTCCCTGTAGTTCAGGTAGCGTTAATGCTCTCATCCATCAGTTGCTTAAGTCTTTTTTTTTGTTTTATTTTGTCAGGCAGATGAGTTACTTACCCTCATTGATGTGATATTTGCAAGCTCATATCAGTAAGACATATTGTCATTGAGCATGTCCATGCATGCTGCTGTTATGGTTTTTAATACCCCCCAGAAGACTAACGAGAAGGCCACTTTTTATGATTTTAGCCAATCAGAGAGCTGCGGCAGCATGGATGATAGTTCTGAATGGGAGGTTTCGGTTGCTTGACCGATGGTGTAACTTTGTTGAGGTATGAAAAATTAACCTCTGAACAACTCTGGAAATTTTTCAGTACTGTTATTTGCATTTGATGATTGCTCCTTTATTCACTATGAACCAGACACCACCTTTGTGCTACATGATGTTGAGGACTACCAAAAGAGGCATTTCCTGATGTACCATAGCGCAAAGCTAGCTGCCATGTATGGCCTTCTAAAGGCAAGTCCTGGGCAAACGGACCGTGTCGTCAAGAACATCCGCATGTGCGGAGACTGCCATTCATTTCTGGAGTATGCCTGTGCTGCTACTCGTGAAGATATTTCAGTTACAGACTGCAGTGGGTTTCATATTTTCAAGGGAGGGAGATGTTCTTGTAGAGGATAGAACGGCGCCAATTTTGAAATCTTTGCACGGCTCTTTGTAGTAATTTAGAAACTGTAGTAGATATCCCTGTAATGAGCTATTGTACATCGCTATGTGTTTCTTCAGAAGCCAGAGCATTTATGCAGGAGTGCTGGCATCATACTCAACATGCCTTTTGTCTGAAACACACTGGCTATGGTTTACTGGTGTAAATATTCTGCAAAAATTCAACATGCCGGTTGATTTTACTGTTAATAATCTGTTACCTAGTTTTGCTGCTTGCTCCTCAGTTTATAATGCACTATTAGTTATATTTGACATTTCCTTGAATCGGAGAAACCTGTTTACAATTGCTTGCAGCTAGCCTTTTCTGGATGTACTAGCCGAATATCCGTGCGGCGCCGTTCTAGCTGGAGAATGTGGCATGCATACTCCATGATATCAGGTATTAATCGGTATAGATGGGAAATAATCCATGTAATTTGTTGCTAATCGATTCTTTAATTATTTGCATGTTCACCGCTAGCTGTTCAGGTAGTGCTCACGTTCTGTCTATCGAGCTGCTGTGTTGGAGATGGTAGTTAGAAATTGGTAGTTGGTAGTTATAGAAGAGGATGATAAAAGAAGTATTTTTTATATAGGAAGAGAATGGGGAAGGGAATGCTGTTGGAGTGTTTTTCTGGGAAGGGAATGAAATCTGGAAAGGGATTCCCTTTAGGGGTGAGGAATGGAATGAAATGCTGGGAAACGGTTGGAGACAGTATAACGTCTCTGGCCATTGGCAATGCTGTAGTTACTAGTCTAGGCACTATTTGTGTCATTAAAAAACAGTCTAGGCACTATTTGCAGTTTCAGAGAATAATGTGCTGCTCACTTTACATCGAGGCCCGTGCGCTCTAGACAATCTTTCTCTCTAACCATGATTTGTGCATCAAACAAACCATTTGTGGTCCATTCCAAGGTATACTACTACTACTACTTCTTCCTCCTGTACAATACTGTTGATTTATGGAGTTCTTCAAGTCTGCAAGCCTACAACAGTGTTGAGATGTCACTGTAAGGGTGCATTTGAGGACTCTTCCTTCTCTGTGACCGAAACAAACGGGACAAGGACTGACAAGAAATCTTGACAATTGCACTAAGTTTGTAGACTCCTCTGGTACGAGGTAGCTGCAGGTTTTAATTTCCATGGTCATTGCAGCTAATAACATACCCCATAGATCCATAATCCTATATAACCAGTATCACATTTTGCTTTTTTTCAGGGTCCCTAGTTTTATTGGAGTAAAGAGAATGGCACAGAGCATAATTAGTATGGCTTGCCCAGATAGGCAAAATTACTGTCTGTTTCAGACATATTTGTCCAAGTGACACCGTTTGTATAAATCAAAGAAGCATTAAATCTAAGAAATATTTAAAGAGAAATGACGATACATATCTCTATTGAATGATATATAATAACTATTTAATCTCTTCCAAAACATTTAAGTATCTAGATTCTTTCAATAGACAAATAGAATAAAATAGATACTCCGAATTCCGAAACTTTGGAGAGATACAGCGGAACGGACAGAATATATGCTTAATCATGAGTATGTTTGACCAATCAAACCTATCAAAGATGGACCACATACAGATATACTTGATCCGTGATTCATCAAACTGTTTGTAAGTACTATCCATGCTAATGCTGGCCAGCTCCTTGGCCACTAAAATGGACCACAGTTTTTAAGGCTACCAGCACTCATGAATCATGATGAACCCAATAAATAGGTCATAAGGCCACAGTGAACCAAATCAAAACCAATTCAATGAGCTAGGAGAGAGCAGGATTTGTGGTACGACTCGCTCACGCGTTCAAATTTTGCTAACAGTACATGCTGAGTCCAAAGTCCAAAGTCCAAACACATGAATCTTGGCCGGTCACAAAAGCTGAGTGAGAGAAGTGACAGCAGTAGGCAGTAACCAACTACGTACGGACGGACGTACCCATGCAGAAAAAAAACTTGGTCAAATTTTGCAAACGGTGAAGCGGGTAGATGACAAAAGTATGGATGTGTTTGGTTTGCTTCCCATGATTACTAATATTTGACTTATCAAATTTTAGTGGTATTGATTAAATTTGACAAGCATTTAGTTTACTACTAAATTTTTGATAAGATTTACTTCTCTCTTAGTTCTCTAGTCCATTTTTTTGGCCAATCTTTAACCAAGACATTAACAGTTAATTTAATGAACAAATTTTAATAATACCAAATTTTAAATTTGTCATATATCCAAGCCACTGACGACATCCAAGTATCCAACCCAGTCCTGTGACACTGTGAGATTTGGGGATAGGGTGACGTGAGCGAGGGCACGATGACATGAGATGGGATCATGGGAGGGCCAAGAGATCGGAGTAATAAAATTTCTGAAGCACTGACAGAGAAAGACGTCGCTCCCATGATCCCATCCCTCTGTGCAGACTGTGCTGCGTGGTTGAGCTCAGCGAGTAGGGGGGGGTGCCTGGATAGGGTTCCAGTCCAGCCTTGGGACCTCTGTTTGACCACACCAGTTTATTCAACCAAAAGGAATAATGTTAGTTTGGAGCTTTGGAGTCTGGACTTTGGAGTGTTTAGAGTGCACGCATCTCGAGAAGAGTTAATTTTCCTTAACCTTTTTCTACTGTTATTATATCTATTTCACAGAAAGATAACTTTGTGTAATAAGAAAGATAAGTTTGTGTAATAGGAAAAGGCTTATGAAATTTAAGAAAAGCTGAGCCTTTGTAGAGGATGAAGATTTTCATTCTATCTTCACTCCCTTTTAAAAAGAAACTAGTGGAGAAGCCTTCTTTCTTTATCTCTTTCTACCTCCTGTTATTGTCTATGTAAAAAATCTTTAATAAAAATAGAAAAAAAATAATATATCAATGAACAACTTCTTTTCCCTAAAAGTTCTCTATTAGAAAAAATAATAAAAAATTCTATATTCCTAAAAAATTTAACAAAAAATATAAAAATAGTAAAATAATTCCAGACAACCGAACATGGAGATATAGCAAGGACATGAGCCGCAATAATCCATCTCAATGATGTCGACTCGACATATCAGAAATAATATTTTTAACCATAGAAAAAAATTCCGCTTGTAGAATTAAAGATCGGCTAAGCTAGGTTCGTTGGTACAACCGTACAAGTCTTATTTGTGCCTCTATGAATTTATATGGTAATACTTGTAGACAGCTTTGTGTTTATTCATTTGATGAGACATTTCTTTGGTAGAAAAAACATAAAACTTTCCAGTAGTTTGGAAAGAAAATTCCCATGACCAGAGAAACTGACATGTGAACTCCTGTCTAGCTCTAAAGAACTAAAAATAGACAAGACATGACAGCGCTCTGTTAGATCTCTCCTTAGCTACCCCAGTCATACTGATCTAGCAGTCAGTGTTCTCCCCTCCCCTCTCTCTCTCTCTCTCTCCTCACCAGCCACCCAAACACACGCACAAGAAAGAAAGAATGGAGTATGAGAGGATTCACAAAGTCCAGGTATGAACTCTATCGAAGCCAGTGCGGTAGCTCGTCTGATCCGAACTCCTTGCTGGGTACTCGATTCTTAGCCATTGTTGTCGTATTTCTTCAGGTGGCGCGTTTTTATAATATTCCTTCATTTACATTTCCCTTTGATTTCCTCCAAGATTTCATTTTCTTGGTATAGACGTGCTTTCTTGCCTTGTTTCCAATTTTACCCTTTTTTTTCTTCGTTTCTCTAGAAATATGTTTTGTGTGCTGTGCACTGTGTAGGAACTTTCTGTTTCATTTCAGGCTTCTCTTGAAGCTATAAGGATGTAAGGTTGAAATAAGACGACTAGAGAACAAAGTGAGTAAATTTGGAAGGATAATAGGGTGTTGCTAACCGCTTATTTATACACTATTGGTCTAGAGAGTTATCAGCAAATGCATTGCTAAACATGCAGTTTTGTAAGACCAAAAAAAAACTAGATGACTCGTTCTGAAGAATTTGGCGATGATACAGCACGTACTAGTATTTTACAAGGTAAATGAGATGGTTTCACTATCCCATTTGAAGCACTTTTTTTTTCTGACGTCTTGTTCCTGACCAGAGAAATACTAATACCCAATAACCCTTCTACTAAACCCAAAATGGTTAAAACTTAAAATCTTAGCATGATACCAGTACTTCTTAGTTCTTAACGGTTCATAGAGTTCTAAGATGTCTACAAGTATTTTGTGCCAAAAAAACAACAACTTGAATTGAGATACTTTTAAGTTACAGTGCTTCCATGGTGAAAGACTTACAGCTTTGATGTTCCTGCAGGCCGGTGCACTTTCTCCGACAAAGCTAAGGATGAAGCTTCTGGGAGCCCACAATCGTGTGAGGGTCATCAGTAACAGCTCGTCGCGAACTTCACCTTCAAAGAACACTGAGCTGTCGCAAGCACAGAACAAACTATTAGTTTGTGATGTTCTTGGAGAAGGTAGAGGCAAATTTGTAGTTGATTTAAACTTACTTTTTTCCTTGTCAAGTCAATCACACAACCATCTTGCTCTGCTAACAGTTTCAGACAGCTCTGACGGCTCCAAATGCCTTTCAGCAATGAACAAAACTGAAACTTTAGAAAAGGATTCGCCATTGGATATCAACAAAGCTCAGAACATGTCCAAGAGTTCAGCTCAGCAAGCTGCACCCAGCAACTCAAGCATGATACACCCGGTACGAAGTGCAGAAGAAGATAGTAATGACTGTGATAGTGGTCTTGACAATGCTAGTACTAGTAGCTTTGAGTTCCATGGAGGTGAAAAAACGGCAGCGCCGAATCCAGCGATAGGATATTTCTCTAGACAGACTTCCTCCAAGTGGAATGATGCAGAGAAATGGATTATGAATAGGCAAACTGTTCAGCTGAATATCTCCAAGGGCGCATCACAGAACCAGAGTGCACAGCAGACGAATTCTGCTGCAGCAAGGGGTGTCATTGTGCCCAAAATTTCAAACCACAACACATTTGCTCGCCCCGTGCAGAACATGAAAAGACTGAACCCATCTTCGTCAGCTTCTCGAAGCATATTAGAGAGGTTCTCTTTTGCTTCACATCAGCCGAAGTTGGTTAGGCATGCAAATGTATGTCCAGTTAACAGTGCTGGTGCCACCTTAGACTATCAGAAGGAGGCAACTAATACTGGTTCATCAATTGCAATGAAGCCCTGTAATGATCCCAAAGGTATGATTCTCAATCTTACATCATTACTCAAAAGCATGGAATTAAACTCCTGAAGTCTGAACTGATATAAACTATTGCATGTAACTATTCGTACAGATCAACCGGTGTCTGTAAGAGATGTGGGCACAGAAATGACTCCGATACCAAGCCAGGAACCTTCGAGGACCGGAACTCCACTTGGGTCAATGACACCAACTCGGAGCCCTAGCTGCTCAATACCATCGACTCCTGTAGGAGGACGGTCAGCAGCGTCACCAGGTGAAGACAACACAGATGATGGTCCGTATTTCAACAGAAAAGGTGGCACAAATGAATTGTCAGACAATGAAATGAGGCTTAAGACAAGGAAGGAAATTGCTGCCCTGGGTATACAGCTAGGAAAGATGAACATTGCTACATGGGCTAGCAAAGAGGAGCTAGAGCTAATCTCTGCATCACCGAGCATTGCTGATTTGGAGCGGATGAAGAAGGTATATGCTGCTCGTGCAGCATCATACGAGGAGGCAGAAAATTCTAAACATACAGCAAGGTATTACTCGATCAGAATGCGCCATCTGATATGTGTTGTCGGTTTCTTCTACTAATGAATTGCAAGGGGAAATAGGTATAATTAAATTTCTTGTAAATACCCTTTTTGTTCATATTGTCTGGAATGGGGATTCTATTGCTCAGATTCAAGAAGGAAGAGGTGAAGATTGAAGTATGGGAAAGAAGTCAAAGAGCGAAAATTGAATCCGAAATGTGGAGAGTGGAGGTGCATTTCCACTTTGTTTTTTCATCCTCGGTGCACCTGTATTTCTTTGCATTGACACAATAACGCTTGCCCATATTTTGAATACATTGTGCATTCGTACTCTTACATAACTAGTATTGTGTTACTAAAACACAAATCACTCTATGGCAGGAACATGCAGAGAAAATGAGAAGTGAGGCTATGGCGAAGATGGCTGAAAAGCTACAGATGACACACCGTCTGGCCGAAGAGAAGCGAGCCTCAGCCAATGCCAGGAGTAACCAGCAAGCAGCAAGGGCAGTTCAGAAGGCCGAGCAGATTCGCCAGACAGGACGACTTCCAGGGTCACATATCCTATGCTGCAGTGGTTGCTTCTGCGAACCTTAGTGTATCATGTATGTCAGACAAGTAGGCTGTTAGATTTGTCTGCGAGATATCCAAACTCCGCTTCTATAATCAGCATTCCTTGGTTTTATTTGGAAAAGGACTGTCTGATTTAGGTATTCAGATGTACACATTATTGCTTGTCATATAAATCATTCCGATGCTTACATTTGCTTGGTCAGTGTAAAAAGTATTTAGCTGTTGGTCGATGAACTTCTCAATCATTAGAAACGACGAGCAGTTCTTGACCACACTTTGTTGGGTAAAACAACTTCCAAGACTAAATGGACTGAGTCACTTTTCTTCTTCCTTTTTGTACTTTCCATTGACTCTATGCCAGCGAATATGTAATGGACCAAGTTACAGGTCATGCCATGTTTCTGATCTAGTCATCTGGATGGTCTCCAATTTTGAACAACCTTATGCTATGCACAGAAAATACTACTGCCTGAACCCCAGATTCTATGGAGCTCAGCAGCTCAAGCCGTTGGTTGGTCGACCAAGGGCATGTATCACAGAGTGCCAGAGAGTGCCTTATGGATTACAAAAAATGGAGACTCCGATCCGTGTTTCTCTCCTATATTAGTTCCGCACTGTTCACGGGTTTCCGAAGGCAGTGTGTTATTATAGGGGTAGTGAACAGTGCACTGAATAGCAAGTCTCGCTGGTGAACTCAGAGATAATGATTGGGATGACCAACAAGCAGCACGTGACTAGGAAAAGAGCAAGAAAAGTTCTTTCAGTCTGAAAAGACCGGTATTTGTACTCGCTTTGGTGTCAGCTAAGGCTTCCCACTGAGAAATAGCACGTTGCCGTACTTTCACGATCCAAACCAACCAAGTAGTCACTAGTTGGTGGGTGTGTGTCGATGTTCGACTTAGCGTCTCCTAATTAAGTTTATAAAAATATGATTGTGGATTTCTAGTAAACAAGATGATAAAAATGATATACGAAGACTGCTTATTTATTAGCCAAGCGGCTCAACAGAGTATACAAGTTTACGGAATTTGAGGATTATGATTACAATTGCCTATCTCAGTTGCTTATTTTGGTTACGAGTCTGCTTAGCAGTATGGTTCGGCCCTTTATTTATATCAGTTAAAGAGGCAGCAGTTGATCTCTAAAGAGCGTCGTGGAACCGAGAGGTGTCTTCCTGTCAAATAGTGTCTTTTCGCCAAAGAATGCCTTTTCTAGGAATAATTTTCAGGTAGTTATGCGTACCTATCAGATAACTGTCCGTACGGAAGCATGTGCAGCTATAACTGGTTGTCCCTGACAAGTTCTGTGATCAAGATGGCTATTTTACTAGTAAGAGACGACCAGTGTGAAGCAACACTATAGACTGCTTTGATTGGACTGGTCGGAAGCTTAACTATCCGAATAAGCGCATGCTTCATTCTGAATTATAGGTTTTTTATGGATCCATTAATAAAGTATGATTTTTATCTATCGAGTATCGACGACCCAAATAGAAGATAGACTTTTTAATCATTGGCAAGTGTACAATTGACATTTCGTCTCCTACTTCACCCAGACCCAGTACTATAAAAGCAGCTGAAAAATCTCGGTATTGGATCTTTCAAGATTCCAATAGTAGAACCATATGTTTCATAATAATTATACGGTGACAAAGTAAAGTATGTGGCAAGGACACTGGATACAGATACTGTCAGTGTGAAATTTTACATCTTCAGTAAGCATCAGGGGTATGCCATGATTCTTGACAACGTAGCAACGGTCTAGCTGCATCAAGTAAAGAACCGCATACAGAGATACAGACATGTGAACCAACAGTACCGGTCGGATGCATTCTTTTTAGATCAAACTATGGTGTTTTACACCGACGGTGGGCAAAATCTCTTGCAATGGTACAAATGGAACAAGGGAAAGGGACTATGCAAAAGAGAGCAAACTCATCTTATCAAAAGATTTTTGGATATTTTTGGAAGTTGCTCAGGACTATGCATATTTTTGGAAGTTGCTCAGGCCTGAAGATCAATATCGCCAAAACAGAAATATATCCTATCAGATGCCAAGATGACCTCCTGCATCAACTGTTGAATGTCTTTCCCGGCAAACTATCATTCTTCCCTGGGAAATACCTGGGCCTACCATTACACTTTAGGCAATTGAGAAGAATCGAAATTCAACCTCTCATTGATAAAATAAGCAAGAGACTTGATGGTTGGCAAGGGAAATTTCTATCCACGGCTGGCAGAGCGACCCTTGTTAAGTCAGTATTAACGTCTCAACCAATATACCACATGACGGTATTCCCGGCTCAAAAGTGGCTAATTCGATGTATTGATAAAGTGAGACGTAGCTTTCTCTGGAGAGGAAAAGATCCAGCAAATTGTAATGGTGGACACTGCTTGATCAAATGGAAGGTCACCTGTCTACCCAAAAGCAAGGGCGGACTTGGTATCAAAGACCTTGAACGCTTCGCCAGAGCGCTTAGACTTCGTTGGCTATGGTTTAGATGGAAAAACAACGAGAGGGCCTGGACGGGCCTGGACCTTCCATGCGACAAAACGGATATTGCTCTCTTCAATGCTTCAACAATTGTCACGATTGGAAACGGCAAACTTGCGGACTTTTGGAGATCAAGTTGGATTGAAGGGAAAGCACCACGCCACATGGCGCCGAGTCTTTTCCACATAGCCAGAAGAAAGAACATCTCTGTCCACCATGCTTTGCAAAACAATTACTGGATTCGTTTTTGCACACCGGTGAACTCTGAAATTCAAATCAGGGAGTTTGTTGCGCTCTACGAGGCAATACGACGAATCAATACTGATGAAAGGAGGGAAGACCAAATAACCTGGCGTCGGATGGCTGATGGACAATACACAACAAAGAGCGCATACACGGCGCAATTCCAAAACGTTTATAGTAGGATGAAACTTTGCCCGATATGGAAAGCGAAGACTGAACCCAAATGCCGTTTCTTCGCATGGACGTTGATTCACAGTAAAATTCTAACAGCGGATAACATGCTCAAGAAGGGATGGCCTTGTAATGCCTTCTGCAGTCTCTGCAACGCATCGCCGGAAACACCAGCCCATCTCTACAAAGATTGCCCTTTCGCTAGGGAGGTATGGGGTCTTCTTGCTATGGGGAATTTGGATCGGTGTCGAACATAAGCCATGAGATCAATATACAACGGTGGAGAAGGATGAGAACCCAATATGATAAAGCAATCAGACGGGATTTTGACGGGCTTCTCATCTATTATTGGTGGAATCTTTGGCTAGAGAGAAACCAACGCATCTTTCAAGGGATCATCAGAACACCTCAACAAGTGGCTACGACAATCAAGGATGCGGTGCTCACCCGGCTATTTGCTTCGTCAACATAGTTTACGGAATGACCCAAAGTCTTCGGCTCCGGCATTTTTGTTCTCTCACTTATGTTTTTTAAGTAGTCTGGTCCTAGTAGTGGGTTTAGAGCTAGTAGTTAGTGGCAATCGTATGTGAGGGTTTTTCTTGGGTCCGATTTTTTCCCAAATTATAAAAGCAAAAACTGGACCACATGTTGTTTTTCGTTCCCTTCTTAATAAATTTAGCAGCAATTCTCTTGCTGCTCTTTCAAAAAAAAAATCTTATCAAAATCTACATTAATCTGGAAAAGTGAAATGCTAATCCTAGCCTAACCTCCAGGAGCAGGATAAGTTGGCTATACGCCTCTATGACAGTTTCACAGTTTTATCATCAGGCGAACTATTTTACTGATTCACAACAAAATCTGCTAAAGAAACATGGAGAAATGGGAGACAGAAAAGCAACCAATTGAGGAGGGATACCCACCACCATCTGGTGACACCTAATGCTTCTGTGCCTAACAGAATAGTGATCTCTGCATACAGAATATACAACTGAGAAAACACAATGTAAGT
Source organism: Guadua angustifolia (assembly GCA_036346375.1). Classification (NCBI taxonomy): domain Eukaryota; kingdom Viridiplantae; phylum Streptophyta; class Magnoliopsida; order Poales; family Poaceae; genus Guadua; species Guadua angustifolia. The sequence goes on along the minus strand of CM070507.1, from coordinate 7,391,026 downwards.
TCATGGCAAATGCATGCATCACTAGTAATAACATATCAATAACTATATCTGACTGTCCTAATACGCTAGATTGCATAAACAACAATTAAAATTAGACGAGTACTCTGACCCCTCTCATGCAAATCAGGCAATCTAGCAAACATGTAAATGTTAACCAAAAAAAAAGCGCATCAGCCATCGCAATACATACTGATCGCCGTCTCTAACAGAGTAGGGCACATGCTGCAAATCATTTTGTCCCCTAATCAACAGTTCACGAAATTCCGACTGCTCGTATCCAGATCAACGGCCAAACAGATGCGTGTTGATCTCACGACTGTGAAATTGGGTACTACTTCTCCAGCAAGAAACACCCACTCCATTTTGTCGTCGAAACCACGCCAAATTTTTCGCCAAATTTGTTCCTAACAGTTCCGATCACTTGCGTATATACTAAAAAACACGAACCATCTAACTCTACAATGAATACGCTTGCAAAAACATGGTAAACAGTGTAAATCGCAAATCAAATCGCACCCGAAGGACGCAATCGATCTAATTTCGGCACAAAAGCACCCCGAAAGCACCAATCAACTCAACGCACGCACCAATTGACGAAGCGGTTCGAGGGGTCGCGATGGTTACCTTCATTTTTGAGCGGCCGCGAATAATTCAGCTGCATTAATTTGTTAGAATGGTCCGAATATTAGGGATACCTTTGCGGGGTTCTGATAGGGATGCGCGAGTCTGCGAGGAACAGAAACTGGAAGAGGCGTTCATCTAGAACTAGAATCTTAGTAGGTAATGTTTAGTTCAAGGTCAAGGGATAGAGCGGTCCTGTTTTTACATTTATTCAGGCGTTTGGTTGGATAGATGGAGTGAATGAGGTCATCTATGGAACCAGCATGTTCGCTAAAGATTATGGATCAATCGATCCGATCATTTTCCTCGGACGAGCGTATCCATGTTCACCTGTGACCCTTCGCCCGGACGAAGCCATCCACTCCCGCAGCCCCGTGAGTCCTCTCGGCACCCATGTGAGTCGGCACAGCGGGTCGGCACGGGCGAGGAGGGCACATCGCCGGTGAAGGGGGCACAACGCCGTTTGTGAGTCTTCGGTCGCCCCCATGAGAAATCGTCTCCTCTCGCCCAAATTCTCGTAATACAAAGATCCAAACCCAAAATTCCTTTGAGCTAGAGCATCGCCAAGCCAAGAAGATCAAGAACCCTAAAAAATATTTGAGCTTCTTCATGTGAAATCAAGCTGCCGTCGTGCGCCTTCTTTTTCAACTCCGGTCGCCTGTCGTCGAATCTCCTCGGCCACTCTCCGGCCAGAAGAAGTTCAAAAATGGGATCATCATAACCTGTAGATGCTAAATATGCTACCCATTCAAGCTCCCACGCCTTGGTTCTCACTCCCGGCCACCCCGCCATTAGCGCCGCCGCTTGAAGCTCGGTAGCGCACCTCTCTGCTTCATCTCCAGTTGAATGGGTTCCACCTTTGGATGCGTCTTGCTAAGCTGATGCTTCTCTGCTGCGTCATGGGAAGATCGCTGGAATTCGATGCATGTGTGCCTCTAACAATATTTATTTCTTCTCTCACTGTCGCGCGAGCCATCCTTGTCAGCCAGAGCAAGCGGCGTCAATTGAATGGTAAAATACGCTTTCCCAGTTCCAAAAGCGTATTTCCTTTTTCCAGTCAATTTCCAAACCGAATTAAATTCAATGTTGATTATCTTCTGCAATTTTAATCCAAATTCAATGGAACAAATTTCTATATTCATCTAAAATCAATAAGAATCTAAATATACAAAAAATATTTAATTTTTGAACTTTAGAACAATTATTTGAATTAAACTTTAATTATAACCCTATTATGGTCTTTAACAAAAATTTATTGTAAAAGTTCATACATATGGGTCAAGAACTGGCTATTAGTATATATATATATATTACCATCTTTTTTGCTTTCTTTCTACTTGTTAGGCAAAATATCTCATCTCTTATCTTGTTGATATGTTGATTAATTTAATTTACACGGTCCATATATTGGAATTTATCTCACTCGAATTTTGCCTATCGGCACATCAATTGTTACCTCAGCAAGCAGCAGCTCATCCCATCCTATCCATCCTCATCTATCCAACCAAACAAAAAACTGGCTCATCCTATCCATCTCATCCATCCAACCAAACAAAAAACTGACTCATCCCATCCATCCTCATACATCCAACCAAATAAAAATCTGGCTCATCCCTATCCACGAAAAAAAAAATTCTGGTGTCGTGCTGCACGCGCGCGCCCGTGCAGCACGACACCAGATGGCGCCGCGTGGAGCAAATGCCAATCTTCAAGCGAAGCAAGCCGCTGCGCCTCCCTCGCGACGCCTCCACGGCTCCAGCTCCAGACGCCTCCACGGCTCCAGCAGCAAGCCACACCGCGCTCTTCGTCTCCTCCTGCAAATCCCTCCTCGGCGTGCTGCATCCCTCGCATCCGGCGAGATGATCCCCTACTCCGGCGATCACCGGGGTTCTCCCCCACCGCACGCGGCGTTCTCCTCCCTCTCCCACTCCGCGGACCCCTTCACCGTGTTAATCTTGAAGCGAGCCGACCCCGTCGCCATGGTTCCCTCGTCCTCCGCTCCACGCGCGCCACGCTCGCCGTCGATCAACCTCCGCGCCTTCTGTAAGACCTTCCTCCTTCGCCTCTCCCCTGCCTTCGTCGTCGCCGTGCTCTGCTTCCCCGAGCTCCTCTGCCACCCGGTCCAATTCTTCCGCTCCCTCCCCAACAGCACGGACTGCTGCTGGTCAGCTAGCCAGAGGGTGAGTCAAATCGAAAGTCAATGTTATTTGTAGGTTTTCTTTGCCCTAACATGTTATTATTCCATGCACCTCCACTCGTCGTCGGCTCTACTTTGGCAGAAAGCAGGAGAAGCTGGGAAGGCAGCTGCCTGTTGGGGGCGCGCACAAACTGTTCGAGGAAATGCTCCACTGGAACCATGGTAACATCATGTTCCTTTATATTGCTGCCTATTAGTACATCATTAGATAACGGTAGTTATTGTTGTGACATGTTTGGTGAAGGTAAATGTCAGAAGAGCTGTGAAAGGTAGGCATGAAATGGATGTTGGCATTTCTGGTGAAAACGGGCATTTCTATATTCTTTGTTTAGACTATAGTTTTTATTGTAATTTGCAACCCTGTAATGTTGAAAATTAATGTTTGCAGGAAGCGAGGATCATACGTTAGAAGAGGCAAAATCTATCAACTTGTCCTTAAGCGCACTGGGAAAGTGCATCAATGCTATTGCTGAAAGCAGCTCACATGGAAGCGTTGGAAAATATTTTTTATGCAGCGATTAACATTACTTTCTTGTTTCATATCTAGGCAATGAAGGTTGAGAACATGGTAAAATGAAAAGAAGAATTTGACTACAAAAGCTTATGTAGGAGACTTGAGATTGAATTGGATAAGTTAATTGCAGAAAATGAAAGGCAACAGAAATATTTTGATGATGAAGTTGAAAGAATAACAGCAGAAGCTCAATGCCGATTGTTGAGGCTGAAAAGGAATGCAAAATTGAGCTAGAGGTTTGATTCCATTATATTGTTATATATATCGTTATGTTTTGTAGAGTAATTAACCTTTTACTTTTGTCTTGTGGGTGTGTTGAGCTTCATGAGGACACAGATTTCTAGCAATTGACAGTTTGAAGACTGAATATTTGAACTTGGCTGCTCATATTTTTTATTTCTACTTGAATGCTAATTGTTTTTTTTCAGCTTGGCAAAAATGTCCTATATTGTTATATCCTTCCATTGGTTCTTTTGCTGCAATAACTATGCCTATGCTTGCTATTATTGTTTTGAAACCATAAGGAAGTGCCTATGATTGGTGTCAGGGTTAATAATTAGACCATTTTACTACTGAGACCGTATCATGTTCTAAAATAGTTAGACCATTTTAGTTTTTTATTAAACATTTCAGGCTGATGTAACATATATGTACATACCCTGATGCATTATCTAAAATCATACCATTCCTCAAATTATGTGATATAGTCTGCACTTTCATGACAAATTCCTAGTGGGTGAATATACTAATACTCATTTCTCAACTCTTGTATGTATAAGTTGGCAACAAAACACAAAAATTAGTTAGCATTTTTATTGTCTGCTGCAGGAGGAGAAGAAACTGGCAATGGGAAGCAGCATGGCAATGTGGTCATTGGAGTTCAGCCCACTTTTGGCTATGAAGGTGATCCGACGCGGCTTCTGTTATCAAAATCTGCCATTCCTCATCATGGCTTTGCAGCATACTACACCTTTGTTGAGAAGATCTTCCAGGCAGATGCTGTTCTGCACTTCTCAACATCTACTACTATGCTGACAATGGTGGCAAGTATCCTGAGACATTGGCCCAGGTGCTGTGGATGGTCGGTGTCCGCCCAGTTGCTGATAATTTTGGCCGTGTGCAGCCTGTCAGCCTTGAGGAACTTGGACGTCCCATGATTGATGTTTTCGTCAAGCACTGAATGTCAAGTTGGAACAGAAGATGATATTTAAGGATTTCTGTCTAGTACATTTTTGTTTTTCATTTTCGTGCTGTATAAAAAAAGCAAGATGATTGATAATGCATTGCCGGTGAATGGAAATTCTTGTAGTTCAGAGAATGCACTATACTGTTTTGTACCTCTGTATGACATATTGAGAATAAAGAAGTTGCACACAGTTGAATATCATCTGCAGTGTTTATAATCTGTGTCTACCTTTGAGGTACAAAGACAAATTTCAGCTGCTTGCTTGATTTCACAGCATTCGAAGAACATGAAAATGTTGAACAGTTTGAGAGCTATATCATTTTAAAAAAACTATTTAACCTATGATGAACTGTCTACTCCTTAGATGTTCCTTCACTTGATACATCATTAAAATATAATTTCCTAGCAGCCGGGGCATCTTGATGAAGTCCAAGTAAAAGACTAGTGTACCCTCCATGGATCAAAGGCGGAACCATGGTCGGAAAATAGTGTACCCTCCATGGATCAAAGGCGGAACCATGGTCGGAAAATCCCCATGGATATCCGTTGAAGCATTTGGTATTGCAGAACTATCACCAATGCTTGCATCAAAAGATCCCTGTGCAAAATATCAAGTTGTTGAGAATATAATAGCTAAAGTAAATTAGATATTAAAACACAATAACAATGCAAGTTCGTGTACTTACAACTATTTCCTTCTGATGTTGTCCACTACTTTTTTTCTTAGCAACCCTCGTATTGTTTCCTTTCTTCTTTTCAAGTACATTTCTTAATCTTTTAGTCTTTGGACCTTTGATCACCGAGAACCCTGATTGATACTTTACCTTTTAATACCTCCCCATCATATTCATTGCAGCTTTGAGTTACCTCAGAAGTTTTTTTAGGTATTCGACTTAGTAACCTATCTGCCTCCAGGTCCAACTTATCAATAGCTTTCTCCAAATCTTCGAGAAGTTCCTTCGAATTTGCGCACTTCAATGCAACCGAGGTGGCCTTTCGAGAGATTCGCGCAGCATGTGTTGTTAGAGTTTCTTTGTCAAATCTTTGTTTCTCATAATAAAACTCTCTTTTTGCATACTTTGTCCATCTATTTAGTATGTACCTATCTGGCAAGAAGAAAACTTCGTTGATATTGAATACTCGAAGAGCATGCTTGCACAATAGACCTGTAAGAAAAATAACTTTTAGAAGAAAGTAATATGAGGTAGTGTAATCATAAAAAGTGTGTACTTACCAATGCATTCATACTTTCTGCAAGAACATGTTATTGTCATATCTTCAGAATTAAAGATGACTGTTGCTTCATCTTGAAATTGCATAGGCATAACCTTGTAAGTCATGATTGTCCCCTCAGTTTGTAACAGTTTGCATGAGAGAGAAAACTGCTCTTTAAATTGCTCTTCAAATTGTAAATATAGCCTCCTTGTATACGATTCAGCAGCAGTCTTCAACATGGGCAAATCTTGGATATAAGTAATTGGGTTAGAGTGGCGTGAATTGTAGTCTGCTTCCAACTCATTTTCCCGAAGACTGGTGGCACACTTGTCATATTCTTGTAGAAGTTCCGAAATGCCGAGTTTTCTTCGGAACCTTTTCTTGAAAACATTATTCATACCTTCACTCCTCTGAGTTGAGGTCATGTCAGCAGTAAAAGAGTCACGAAAGACAGCAGCCCAATGCTCTCGCAAGTCATATAGGTTTTTCAGCCAAGAGTTATCTTCAAGCTTATAACGAATTAACAGTTCATCCCATATTTTGTTGAAGTATGTCACTGACCTTTCCTCGTAGACGCATCTCTTAAATTCAGCAAGGAACCTTTTATCCTCGGCAATGACATGGCTAAGATGTTTACCAGCATTTTGGAAAATGTGCCACAAGCAAAGACGATGGCGTGTGTTCGGGAATACAATACTAATTGTTGCGACCATGGCGACACTGCGATCTGTGAAAATTGTGCTAGGATGCTTGCCGGACATTGCTGCTAGAAATGTCCTAAAAAGCCATACAAATGATTCAATGGTCTCATTGTACAACAGTGCAGCCCCAAAAATAATTGTCTGCTTATGATGGTTAGTTCCAAGGATTGGAGCAAAAGGCATTTCAAACTTGTTTGTTTGAAATGTAGTGTCAAATGACACGGCATCACCAAAGCATGCATAATCCATGATAGCTTGACCATCTGCCCAGAAGAAATTAGTTATCCGGCCATCCTCTTCATCTAATTCTATGGCATAAAAGAAAGCAGGATCCTCCAGTTGCTTATTCTTCAAGTATTCCAACAGAGTTTGCGCATCATTGGATGCCAAATACTTCTTGCGTTCACGACCAATCTGGTTATTGCAATCCACTCGTGAGAAGGGTACATTCTCAGCTCCTCCGTACCACTTTTTGAAAAAGTCATACACTTGTGCTGGCTTCATTCCGGCTTCTCTTATTTGACCGATTAGAAATCTATCCGCCTCCATAACACATCGTTGGGACCTCAACTTGTGCACCTTATTCGGACTTGCAAGATAATGATTGTGCTCAAGTACAACCTTTTGCACTGTCCAAATTCCTTTCTAAGCAAATCTTGGGCGAACACGAGCTTTGCAACCTGTCCTAGTCTTGGCATTTCCTTTCAAAGTTTAGTGTGATGAGTGAGGACCTCGTTCTCCTTCTCATCGCAAACAATATGCTTTTGATATACGCTTTATCTCCTCTTCGCCTTGTGTAGCTCTTTCTAATACTGAACCCAATCTGCCTCGCATAGGAGTTGTACATCTCATAGACTCATACACATCATCCTCTGATTCGAAACTCATTTCCACTTCAGGAACAACTAAAGAATGGCCATCATCCACCTACATTGCAATGGGATAAAAATAAAAATGACGCTACTACAAGATGAAACTTGGCTGGCAACGAGCTCAGTTTTCTTACCACTGTTGGCTGGCACAAGTTGTTGTTCCCGGCGCCTGAACTGAGGGCCAGAAGGCAACCTGATATGGCCCGCGCGACGTCAGGATCATCGAGGATTGCGGCCCCGGGGTCGTTGGCTGTTGGGATGGGGCCTGAAACCTCGCTATTAACGATGGATGCGAAAGAGTTCATGACGTCCTTCGTCTGCACGACATCAGGATCATGGAGGATCGCTGCTCCGGGGTCGTCGGTTGTGGCGATGGAGCATGGGAGCTCGTTGTCCATGATGGCCGGTACGGAGTCCATGGCGTCGTTCGCGTGCACAACGTCACGATCTTGCATCCTCGCTGCGCCGGGGTCGTCGGCCACGACGATTGGCCACGGGAGCTCGTCGTCGACGATGGTCGGTACTGAGTCCATCAGCAGACGCTCGTCTGTTGCTTATACGATTGCGGGCTTGGACATTGCAGGTCGTCATGTGGATGAATATATAGTGCTCGGGTTGGGAGACACCGGTACGGACTTTATTCCGATCCGAGGCGGACACGATCATACGAGCCATGATGCGTCCCTCAGGCCAAGTCCTTCACGGTAAAGGACTTCAAACATTCGCTGTATAATAACCAGAGAGACGCGGGTGCAATCGAACGCCCCAAAACTTACCGAAACTCCCGTCCCGTCCAGACGCCGGTGGCCAGCGAGGGCCGAAGGACCTCACCGGGTTCATGGACGCGCCGGTGAGCGCGCCGCCGGCGACGGTGTTGGAGCCGACGAGGAGGCCGGTCAGCAGCGGGCTCATCCCCGGCGCCGAATTCCTCCTCAGGCTACGGTCGACGATGGCAGATGATGAACAGCAGCCGGAGGTTTCTTCACCAAGATCGCGTGGAAGCGATGGAAAGGAGAGCGCGGCGTGAAGATGAGCCTTCGCGTGGAGCCGTGAAGAAGAGCCTTCGCGTGGAGGCGTGAAGAAGTGCGCGGCGTGGCTTGGCTTGGAGGAGCGGTGGAGGCGTCTCGCGTCTTCGCGGAGGAGGACAAGGGCCCGTCCGCGGCGCGGCTTGAGATCCCGTCCGAGCTTGCGTTTGCCATCAGCACGGCTTGGCTTCCTCGTCGTCGCCCAGGGGCTCGCTCGGGGCCGGATTTCGCTCGCTTGAAGATTGCCGCAGGGAACACGTGGGAGTATCTGGTGTCGTGCTGCACGGGCGCGCGTGTGCAGCATGACACCAGAGAATTTTTTCCCCTATCCACCCAACCAAACAGCCACCTGGATGACTCCATCCCATTCAGACTGGATGGCCATATCCCATCTAATCTCATCCAGACAACCAAACGCACCCTTAGATCCCTCTGTTTGTTCAGATTTTGATGACCTTTCGCAGAAATCACGTCGAGGGGAATTTTAAGATTGCCCCCTGAGCATTCGGTGATTAGAAAATAGGAACCAAATCAATACATACTTAGGGCCTGTTTGGTAGAGTTTCAGATCCTAGCTTTACCTGAGATCTAAAACTTGTAGACTGAAATAAAGTAAATTAAGTTTATATTTTTGGTCTAAAATGTAAACAAAATGATCTATCTAAACATTCTTAATGTACTCACAGCTTCAGCTCCATGGATTTGGTAAAGCTGGAGCTCTACCAAACACACCCTTACTATAGGGAAGCTTTGCATCGGACTTATCATCCAATAAACAAACGGTACATACTTACTATAGGGAAGCTCTGCATCGAACGTATCATCCAATAAAACACCAGCACGCATCACTTTATCCAGTCTCATATTTTCTTCTTCCCAAAATATCCAAACCTTTGCACCTACATCCCAACTTACTCCTCTTCCTCACACCCCTCTGGTGGCTCGCTAGCCAGAGACCCGCCCTCTCCCATGGGACTTCCTCATCCTCCTCTCTTTCTCTTCAAGCATCGCTATAAATGAGCTCCGACCAATCTATTGTGTAAGTGTTCAATTAACGCTTGGGGGAGGTTTCCGCCATAGTCGGAGCACAATAGAGTTCTCCTCTTTCTAAGGAGTGATCGAAGCTCACTAGATTTGTTGTTACTGTGACAGCCTTGTCGGATTTGGAGGAGACAAGGGGTGCAGATGATGCATGGAAGATGCGTTGGTTGAGGATGTTATGGACCGCATCTGCTCATCAATGATGGAGCTAAGCACGTCGGGGATGGGGATGGTGGTATGGCTGACCTCATCCCCTTCCTTTACGCTCATATCGAAATGATGATACTCATAAGTCGAGTTGTCAAGTAGTTGTTTTTGAGCATTACAGTACTAAACATTAAACGTTGTAGATATTTATTGCTTTCTTTATTATTGCAACAAATTTTATTTTTTGTTTCAATAGATCCTTGTATTTGTTTCACAAGTAGTTCAAATTTGTTACATAATTTTATTTTTTGATTTTATTTTTGTTGCATCTAGAGCAAATATTTTGTTGTAAGCATATGAACTAATTGTTGCCCTTATGAGATTTTTTGTTGCATCAGATTGAATTAGTTTTCTCATCCTCATCCATTCAATCACCAAGCTTACACCTTTCAGACTCCATACTCACTGCCCCATCTCCTCCTGCTTCAGTGGCTCACCAGTCTTGGTGATTAGAACCAACCGCTACCGTAGAGATGCTCCTCCTTCTTTTCTCTCTCTAGATCGGCAAGGATGTGGTGTTGTGACCATGTGGTGTTCGGCGGCTAGAGGATCAAGGTCGCACGGCAGCTTCGGTACCCTCCCCTCCTAGTGTCGCCTTCATCGAAGGGGAGGGAGAAACGTCCAACGGGAAACATTAGCATTGGTGTTTTCTTTTTTGTGACACTGCGGATGAGATCGAACAAATGATACTTGGTAGACTCTTGTTTATGAAGATCCGACAATGATAAGGAATGTACAACAGGAAAACTCCTATCATATGTCCGAACACCAGTACAACCTGTAATTTTGTTTTCATATTAAACATCAAAATGGTTTCCATCGACAACGAAAACCGCAAAATCTGTTTGTCGGAGGGTGCGACGTAGTGGAATATTGGGGATATCTTCAGGTCTAGCAATGACGTCATTTCTTTCGCGTACCACTTGAGCCATGCATTGAACAAACAAATAGTGAAGCAGTGTGAAATTGTTCTGAGTTCTTAGGTGAAGTCACGAGCAATTGAGCGCAAGATATATCTCAGACTTTGTTTCCTTTACCAGACAAACGCTATGCTTGGGTGCATATAAAAACAAATCATGTTATTCCTTTATATTACAAAAATATACGAAAAGTTGCAACACGCAACTCTCCTTTATATTAGTCTTATATTTTTCAAAACCGAAGTTTTTTTTTAATAAAAAAATTGAGTTCTCAATTTGAGGCCTCAGTTTACCTTCTGAGCCTACGTGCAAGAACAGTACACAGTGCACCTAGCAAAATTCACCTTCGTCAAATCTCTAACACCTGCCCCGGACCCCGGTACCTAGCTCTTGTCCGAATGATCGGTGGTCCCGGAAACGCTACGTGCCTACGTTCCACGTACACGACCACCTGAACATAACTCGCTGCCCAGCTCCCTCCTCCCCCTGCACAATCGCACGTACGACTGCGCGTTGGGCCCCAAGGATTAAACGGCCCCAGTGCGGCAGCGTCTGGAGAATCGTTGAAAACAAGCCGGCCTTGGACGCGCGTACGCCAGACGAGTGGCTGTAGCAGGAAGGAATCCTCCTAGATCGTCGAATCTCCCAGCGCCAGTGCGACACCCTCTAATACTTCCACGGACAGCCGGGCCCCGCGTCCACGTGAGCCCACCGCCAGTGAGTGACGCGGACTACAGTTCATGCCCGGACGAGCGCCGGTCGGAACTCTCCGCCCGGCCAGCTCCTTTGCCACGTCATGAGTCTCCAAAAAAGTACCGCACGCACCTCTGTCTCGTTCCACTGTGACGTGGCCCCACGAGGCAGTGAGCGAGTAGCGTTTTAAAACGACCAAGGTGCGTACACCAAGGGTAACTGTAGCGCAGCTGTTCGAGCAAAATCTCCGGCGCCACCAAGAAATTCAAAGGGCTTCGGCTGGCTTGTGGGACCCACATTGTGTGGCCCCACTGGGTAGTGAGATGACCGTATATACCCGGAGCTCCCCATGCCGCATCGAGGCGAAGCAATAGATTATTCTCCTCAAAGTGTCTCTCTCTCTCTCTCTCTCTCCGTCTCGCGATCGAACCCTCGCCCTCTTCCTCCCTCTCGCCTCCTCTCCTCTATGCCACATCATCTCCTCCTACCAATCCTCATCTCGCGATTGGTGAATTCTAGGGTTTTGCGGATTTGCTCCCTGGCCACCCGGATCCAGCTCGGCGAGGCGGGCTCTTCAAAAGCTTCGGATCGCGCGAGCGCGCACTGCTCACTCGTCGTTCCCCCTCCTCCTCCTCCGCCGCCGCCGCCACGACGGCGAGCTGCTCTGCCTCGGACTAGACTCTCCGCTGCTTCTCCGTTGACACCACTGGTGAGGAACTACTCCTCCTTTCTAGAGCTCTCCTCTGCTGCCTCAGCAGCTGGTAGCTCGCTGCTCACCCAGTTTCCGTCGTGCTCTGTTTAGCTGCGCGCTCGATTCGATGTGTGGGAAACGGAGGTCGGTTGCGGAGCTGGTGTGGGTAACTGGAAGCTAGTTGGGAGATGACACTGTTTAATTTGTTTTTGTGCTCTTGCTTTTCTGTGTGTTTGGGTGGGTGGGGGCGGCTGTGGTGTTGTTGTGTCGGTCACCGCTTTAGCTGTTTCGCTTTGAGGGATTGGTGCATGCGGAGCTGGAAGCTCGTAGGATTGCTTTGGCTTATGTAAGCGTTTGGACCTTGGTGGTGGGGACTGGGGGAGATGGAGCAGGTATATATCTATATGCTTGAGTTGACGTGCTTTTGTGCTTGTTTTCCGATGTTAATGCGATCGGTTCCGGATTATTTAGTTTGTCGCCTTCGCCTTTTCGCTTTGACGAGTAGCTGTGTGTTCCTGGAAGGAAGACCATGTTGGGTCGTGCGATTCATTGGTGGCTCTCGTTGCAGTTGTTCGAGGATTTAGAACGGGGATATTTGGGGAATGTTTTTTTTTAATGCATCTGTTGAGGTGGTGTTTGTGAAGGTTACAGTTGTACTGGATTGTAGATGGTGGTAGATACAACGTATTTACTGTTTTCTTTGGAGGAGTATATGATGTTTAGAGGTTTGGTTTTGGTGGGATTTTTTTGCGCGTCATTACATTAAGATAGAAAGCAAGGTACAAACGACGATACAACAGACGACTACTCATCAAGATCCACCTGACAAACCATATGTCAGGGACGACCTAAAAAATTTAAGAAGATACTACAAAATGACAGAAATCGATGACCTAAACAAACTTCTAGAAACCTAGCTACCTCTGACAGGCTCCTGGCCTCCTGCAACTGAGTTGCTCTGGCTAGCTGCCATTTCTGACCTTCTTCTTGGGTGGCCCAGACAAGTTGATCTATTGCAATCCAATCATCGTCAAAGGCCCTTATGTTCCTTTCCTTCCATGCCATCCATGCGACCAGGATGACGCAAGAATCAAAGCCTCTCTTGCTCGTGCCTCTTAGCATCCGACAAGCTTGCAGCTACCAGTCATCAGGGGCGGATCTAGCATGCAATTAGTGGGGTCAAATGACCCCAATGATTTTGCCAAATTAAATCACATATAAATCTAATTGTATTCTATTAGTATATAAGCATATATAAGCTACAAGTTACTGTAATGACCCCAATGATCTATTTTTCTAGATCCGCCCCTGCCAGTCATCAACGTCTCCCTCTTGTGGTAAACATTGAGGCTGCCTGATCCATCTGCAATTGTGCGACCAGATTTGCACCACCACACCGCAGCCTATGAGAAGATGATCAATTGTCCCCTGGGCTGAATGACAGAACACACAAATCCCGTGGTTCTGAAAAGGCCACGACACTTCAAATGGTCAGCTGTCCAGAAATGCCAGATGACAGCCAACCAGACAAAAAATTTGCACCTAGTGGGAGCCCAAGCCTTCCAGATTGGTTTGGCGGGATTTGAGGGTGTGCTTATATAAAATGTTTGGCCACTCTGGTTCATGTTTTAATTTTAGGCTTTTGCCATCTTGTTTAGTTCTTGCCGTAGAAGTGTGTTCTTAGTTTCTTACAAGTGGATAATTTCTATTGCAATACTATATTTTTTATACTGGAAGACAGTGGGTAGTTCGTAGTGGGTAAAGGCTATTTGTGATTAATATGAAAGATTTCTTTTCCTCATCAATCGAAATTTTGTTCCATCTCATCTCACAATCAGCTATTTCAGGGTCTGGTCTGAAGTCTAAACATGAATCAGCCCACAGTGTGGAAATCTGGGCTCTAAATCCGCTTGTTTTCTGAGACTGTGCTTGACACTGACGGAATTGTCATTGTGCAAGATGTTTTGGCATGTACCTGGACTCTCTGCATCACCGGTGAGTGCTTGCACTTGTGGTGATTATATCCTGTGTAGGGTACATTTTTTATTGATTAAATGGACATCTTGCTATTTCTTTCAGGTGGATACTATTTTAGACAAGGAAAATTTTAAGTTGGAGGACCTTCTTGATGAGGATGAAATAATCCAAGAGTGCAAAGCACTCAACACCCGCCTAATCAATTTGTACTGTTTCTCTTCTAGAGCACTGTTTTCTTTGTGGTTGTTTTTCCCTGGTTTGTGATTAATATGGGTTGATCTTAGAACATCAGCTGATACTGTTTGAACTTTTTGGTTAAGGATGACTGTCTATATGCACTTACTTTCAAACACATGCACTATGCATGCTTTCTGTGCCTAAGATAGTAAGATATCATAGGTGTGATTGTGTGAATCTGGGGAAAAACCTCACTTCAGCTTGGGTTAAGGTGGACTACTGTGTAATCAGCCTCAAATCTTCTTTTAATCAACCACATGGATGCTTCCCCTTCAAACTTACAGTTCACTATTGTGCTACTGGACTTGGTCAATGTTCATTCCTGTTAGGTTATCTTTTTACACACTATGCTTTGACAAGATATAGGCTGGCAAGCTTGTTACCTCCTTTTACTTCCATTTTCCATAGTGCAATATCTGTTTTAGTTTGGTGTATGATTTGCGAACAAAGAAAGTATTATGGACATGTGGCCAGGTGTGTGCGCAAGAGAAAGGGTGTGCACCGTAACAGAAACTTTGCTAGTGAACAACATTTATAATTTAAGATATTTGAATTATGGGATCACTGGTAGATTATTTGATAACAAACTTTCTGTTTATTCTAATTATTGCAGTTTGCGAGACAAGGTTCAAGTTGAGCAGTTGCTCCGCTACATTGTAGAAGAGGCACCTGAGGATGCTGAAAAGAAAAGGATATTCAGGTATAGCAAAGCCAGCAGTTAAAAAAAAAAATTCTTGCAATGTCCTAACGTGGACTTTATTCATCACCATGAGTTTCTGGTGTGCAGATTTCCTTTTATAGCTTGTGAAATATTTATATGTGAAGTGGATGTCATCATGAAGACATTAGTGGAGGATGAAGATGTATGCTTTATTTTTAGCTTTTTTTTTATTGCATGATGCAATACTGTTCACCCAATACACTGTAAACTTTTCTTTTATAACTGATGAAGTCGTGCTATTGGTGCAGCTCATGGATTTACTTTTCTCCTTCCTGAAACCTGACCGCCCCCATGGGACATTGTTGGCTGGTTACTTTAGCAAGGTACTTTTAAGTGGACGTGAACTTCTATAAATTTTTGGTCTCAGTCTGGCGGATTAAATGGTAATGTGCCGATTCTTATCCTGACATTTCAAGTGGCCATGATCTTACTGCCTTTTGCAGGTGGTGATTTGCTTGATGCTGAGGAAGACTCTCCCACTTATTAATTATGTTCAGGTATGTGTTCATCTTCTGTTTAGTTGACTGTTCTCCCATGTTAGCCATTTATGTATCTTGGTTATGCATTGTTAGACAGGATCCTATATTGCCTTGCATAGAGATTGCTAGTATCCCATATTGCCTTGTATAAAGATTGCTAGTATCTCATATTGCCTTGTATAGAAATTGCTAGTATCCCATATTATCTTATATAGATATTTACTCATAAAGGCTTTCCTTTTGTACCCGCATTTACGTGTATATATACTGGTGTATTGGCCTTATGATGAATACAAGTGCTATTTATAGCATCATGGTATGAGAGCTAATTTAGGGTTAGGGTTTCACTGACATTGTATTTGCACCATCCACCACTTTCTCCTTGTTGGCAAGTCGCCGCCGCTCTACCTGTGGCTCTTCTCGTTGCTTCGTTAGCTTTCCTTTGACCTCAGATCCACTCCGGCTGTCATTCCAGTGCTCTTTTGCCTCTGCCTGTGATCTCCCGGCCTTTCTTACTAGGAGAAGCGACCTTGGCGACTCCTCCGCCGTGTCACCAGTATCCTCTCGCCGTGGCGCCAGTGGCCCCACTCGTGCAGTCTTCGGCGACTCCTCCTTGCCTTGGGGTCCGCCGGCCCGATTGCCGCTTCTCTGCCGCCGCCGATGCCGGGCTCGATCTCCCAGTCTTCGGTTGAGCCCCCGGCGACCTCCCTTTCATCGCCTAATGCTGCGGCTGGTGTCACGCCCGCTGCCACGCGGGCCATCGCTGCCATCTTTTATGCTAGTGTTTGCACGTGCGTGCGTGAGATAGAGCTACTGTAGTATCTTGTCAAAAAAATGTCTTCTGGTTCTCCCTCGAGCATTGTTTTTGTTCCTCATTACCTGGTTATCTTCGATAGTATCAACTATCGAGACTGGGTTCTACATATGCTCATTCACATGCGTGATCAATGTCTTTGGGAGTCTCATCAGCGAGCTACCTTGTCCGCCTTGTACCGCTTCCCCGTTTCGCCTGTTATTCCCAAAGAGGTTGATGATGCTGCTCGACAGAAGATGTCTGATGATCATGCCGATGCTGTAAAGTCTTTTTTTTTTTTTGAAATCGGCCGCAGCCGAGGTTTAATTAGAGGTCGTGAAAAGGTTTGAGTACAAGAAGGGGATTACAAGGTGCGAAGGCCGCACTCTAGGACAAACAAAGGAAGGACAAAACAGAGAAAAAGGAAAACCCAAGGAAAAGCGGAGGACGGTCTTTACGAGATTCCCCTAAGGAGAGGCTGAAGGTGCGACGCTCCTGCAGTAGCCCAGGAGGCGGCATCGTCCTTAATTTTTTGAAGGATCTGGTCATGAGTCGCCCACTCGTGATGGAAGACCCTACTGTTTCTCTCTTTCCACCACTGCCAGCAAGATAGGATGATGATCGATTTGAGACCTTTCTGTGGCTGTCGCGGGAGAGAATCTTGCGCTGAGCACCAGCGCCCAGTCAACCTCGTGGTCCCATCGATCAGGGTGTAGCGACGGCACACGAATCCAATCAGCTGTAAAGTCTTTTTAGACTCAGTTTGCTGCCTACAAGGTGTGGATTGATGAGGATGCTCGTGATTCCGCTATTTTGGTTGCTAGCATAGAGGTGCATCTCACTGGAGACGTGTTTGCTTTGTATTCGACACAGTTGATGTGGGCGCATCTTTGCGACTGTTATGAGCCTGCTGGCCATTCTTTGTACTTAGCTGTTGTATGATGGGAACAGTCGTTTGCAGCTGGGTGATTCCACTGTGAATGAGTTCTACGCTCATGTGTCCTCGGTGTGGCGTCAACTTGATTCTCTTGGACTGGAGGTTTGTTGCTGCCGATCTTTGTCGGCGTCGGCACTCTCATCTGAGCTTATTTGTGTCTATGACTTCTTGACACGTCTCCGGGTTGAGTTTGAGCAGATTTGTGCCTAGCTGCTCGCTCGCCGCCCTTGTGTCACCTTGTTGGAAGTCATTGCGGCTATTCATACTAAGGAGACTTGCCTTCGTGGTGCAGGTCTGCCGATGTCTTCATCAGTATTGGCTGTGTGCATCAGTTTCCACATCTGTTGTGCCTCGTGTTGCTCCTCCACTAGTGGCGCCTACTCTAGTGGCGGCCGTTGGGGGTGGAGGGCTTCACTGCACCTACTGTGACAAGAATGGACACATGGAGCAGTTCTGTTATCGACAGAAGAAGGATATTGCTTGTCGAGGTGACCGCCCTCCCATGGGCTCTGGAGGGTCAGGCGTCTCCCCTCAGGGGACCTTTGCTGGTTCTGACTCCACTAAGGAGATTCTCACGCTGCTGTGTCGTATGGTTGCCTCTGCACTGACAGGTTCTGCTGGTACTTAGTCTTCTAGTGAGAGACCACTTTCCACATCTCCTTTAGGTATCTCACCATGGATTCTTGACTCTAGTGCCTTTTTTCATATGATATCTGATCCCACCTGTCTTAATTCCATTAGTTCTGTCACTGCTCCTATCACTGTTCAGACCACAGGTGGTATCTCTTTGTATTGCAGGACGAGTCATTCTTTTATCTTCCTCTTTTCATGTTCCCGCTGTTTCTCATATTTCCAAACTAACCATGAAGCTTATGTCCGCTGACCAACTCACTGATCAGGGCTATTATGTTATTCTTGATTCTTACTCTTGTTGTGTTCAAGATCGCCACACGAGGTTTATGGTTGGTACTAGTCCTAGTCGCCGTGACTCACAGTGTCTCTGGGAGCTTGACTGGTTTCGTCTTCCTCCCACTACCCTTACCAGTCTCTCCATCTACTCCACCACTTCTGCTTCCATTGCATCCTCCACCATGTCACCGTTTGGACATCTTTGTGGTTCACATCTCTCTTCTTTAGTTCGATGCGGTATGGTTTAGGGTTTGTGGTGGCAATGGATAGGAAACAGGATGGGTAAGGCTGAAGAACGCCCTCCTCAGCCTAGGGCTTATCCTCAAGGCTGGAGGCTCTGTTCTCGATTAGGGTTAACTCAAATCTTTATTGCCTCAAACATGCGAACTTACCCTTTATATACTAGGGAGCCTTACAATCCTTATTGTAACCGAATACAATCCAATAGAGATAAACCTATCACGGACTCAATTAAAGACAGAGACCTATCAGGACTCAACTAATAAAAGAGATAAGACCGATAACTAATTAAAGGCATAAGGAATACCAAGCTGCTGGCGACTCAATTATTAACCGCATCTCTTACGGACTTCCATGCAAACCCTAATCGACCTCTCTGCTTGTGCTAGGCACAGTTGTATCGATGAGTCCCTTTTGTGTCTCGCTCATAAACCTTGCCCACAAAAGCGTCCACAACATTTCCACCGCTTTGGCGAAACAACTCAAATCCTCGAGTTGGGCTAACTGCATCGCTTCTTGAAGACCTCCAAGCGTAGCAGTCGCGTCCGCGCGCAGACGCCCCGCCCATGGACCAAGAGTTCCCAAACGCCCGGTTGAGGCAGACACGCTGGCGTTCTTGGGAGAAGGAATTACTCGACCATGCACAAAATCCGGTAGTGGAACGTCGGATGTGGGAGGGGAGCCTTCATACTTCTTCAGCAAAGCCACATGAAAGACATTATGAGTGCGAGCCTTAGCCGGCAGCCGCAGGCGATATGCGACGGTACCGATCTTCTCCAAAATGAGAAATGGTCCATAAAAACGGGGAGCCAACTTCGACGAAGAAGTATCCTTGACGCCTGAAGCTGTGCGGTGGTGCAATCGAAGCCAAACCCACTCACCCACTGCGAAACTCACGTCCCGACGCGACTGATCATGATAATGCTTCATCTGATCTTGGGCTTGCTGAAGGCGCTCGCGGATTTCAGCCAGAAACTCGTCACGGTCCTGAAGTTGACGGTCCACAGCAGCCACTCGAGCCGTGCGAGGCTCATAAGACATAAGCGTGGGAGGATCCCGTCCATAGACGACCTGAAATGGAGTTGTTTTCAAGGAAGTCTGGAAGGAAGTATTGTGGCGAATTCCGCCATGGAAGCCATTGGAGCCACTGTTTCGGCCGGTCACAGGAGAGGCAGCGTAGATACATGACAATAATGCGGTTAACCACCTCTGTCTGGCCATCACTCTGGGGGTGAAAAGCTGTGCTGAGATGCAACTTAGTACCAGAGAGACGGAATAAGTCCGACCAAAAAGCACTGGTGAAGACCGGATCACGATCACTGACAATAGAGGAGGGTATCCCATGAAGGCGAACAATGTCCTTGAAAAATGCCTGTGCCACTGAACTGGCAGTATACGGATGGCCCAAAGGAATGAAATGGGCGTATTTGGAGAAGCGATCCACCACAGATAAGACAACTGATTTTCCTCCCACTTTCGGCAATCCTTCCACAAAATCCATACTAATGTCTTGCCATACACTGTTCGGAATTGTGAGGGGCTGTAGGAGACCGGCAGGATGCAGGTGATCGGTTTTATTGCGTTGGCATCTTGACACCCACGCACAAATTCGAACCAACTTGGACGCATGGGGTGGAAAAATGAAGCTCGGAATCGGCAAAGAGTCTTTTGAGTGCCTTCATGTCCATTGCCATGAGCCTCGGACAGCGATTGTTGCAGCAAGGAGGAACACAGGGGGACATATACTTTGCCATTGCACAAGATAAGATCATCCACCAACGACCACTCGGGAGCATCTGTACCAGCAATGATTTGATCCCGCAACTCACAGGCCGGTTGGGAGGTCTTGAGCTCACTTCGGATCAGATCAAAGATAGCAAATGTTGGGGACGAAAGAGCAGCGATCAATGGCGCACCTTCATGCCGACGGGACAAAGCATCTGCCGCCGCATTCTGTTTACCCGGCCGGAACTCCACTATGAAGTCATAACCCATTAGTTTGCTGACCCATGTATGCTGTGGAATGGTGGATAGCCTCGGTCTAGAAGGAATTTCGCGTGAAGTGGTGCATTCGAATGGTGAATGCTCTCCCCACAAATCGCCTCCAATGGCGAACCGCCTTGACTAAACCAATCAATTCGTTCATAGGCCGCCAACTTCACGTGGTGTGGCGCAACTGCCCTGCTGAAGAAGGCAATGGGGCCGGCTCCCTGATGTAAAACTGCACCAAAACCGGTTCCTGAGGCATCGCAATCCACCAGGAAACGCACATGGAAATCTGGAAGCTGTAGAGTCGGTCCTGTGGTCAGCGCTGTCTTGAGCTTTTCAAATGCCATGTCAGCTTCAGAGGACCAAGAGAATGCCTCCTTCTTCAAGAGTTTGGTCAAAGGAGCAGCAATCGCACCATACGATTTAATAAACTTCCGATAATACCCCGTGAGCCCCAAAAAACCACGCGGCCTTCAGCAGTGGGTGTCGGCCATTGCTCTTCTTTGCAACCTTGTTCTGATCCATGGCAACACCTTGGGCCGAAATGACATGTCCCAGATACTCGACAGACGTTTTACCAAAAAGGCATTTGGAGTGTTTGAGCAGCAACTTGTTACGGAGTAATACCTCGAAAACCAGCCGAACATGTTGAAGATGCTCTGACCAAGAGGAGCTGTAAATTAAAATATCATCGAAGAAAACCAGCACAAAACGACGAAGATACGTCTTGAGGACATCATTCATAAGGGCTTGGAAGGTAGCTGGGGCATTAGTCAGGCCAAAGGGCATGACCAAGAACTCATAATGGCCTTGATGAGTGCGGAAGGCTGTCTTCTCGATGTCATCGGAGTGCATCCGCACTTGATGATAACCACTGCGCAGGTCCAACTTAGTGAAATAACAAGCACCTTTGAGTTCATCAAGCAGCTCATCCACCACTGGGATGGGAAATTTGTCTTTCACGGTCAGGGAATTGAGAGCCCGATAGTCCACACAAAACCGCCAAGAGCTATCTCTCTTGCGAACCAATATTACCGGTGACGAGAAGGGTGACGTACTCGGCCGAATGATACCTTGTTGAAGCATCTCCTCACACTGACGCTCGATCTCATCTTTCAACAATTGCGGATCTGCAGGTATTTAACAAAGAATCGGAGCGATCCTCGAAGCAGATGTATACGGTGGTCACATTGGCGTGGGGGGGCAGAGAGTCTGGATTTTCGAAGATAGCAGCGAAGTCCTTCAATAAGCAAGCCATCAATTCATCGCCTTCGGTCATCCTTAATTCAGCCGGTCTTTGTTCTTGACCGAAGTCCTTGCTAAGTAACTCGATGATTCATCAGCCAAAAGGTCATGGTCAACTGCTGGAAATCCCACAAGATAGGTCCCAAGGTGCGAAGCCATTGCACCCCTAACACCAAATCGAACCCAGCCAAGGGAATCACAAAACAATCCAACACAAAGTCTTCCTTGCCAATTGTGACCTGAACTGCTCTGCACCTTCCTGTACTGGAAACTCGGTCTCCATTTGCTACTGCTACACTGATTCCTTCGCTGGGGGCTGGAAACAAACCAAGCCGAAGAGCTGCTTCTGCGCTCACAAAATTATGAGTTGACCCGGAGTCCACCAGAGCGCGAGCCTCTGTTCCATTAACCAGAGCTTGCAGTTGCATGGTCTTGCCCATTTGGATGCCTGTGAGGGCATGCAACGAAATCTCAATGTCTTCCGCCAATGCTTCCTCTGTCTCTTCTTCTTCATCTAGTTCCAGGAAATAAATTCCCTTCATGGAACACTTGCCAACATGCTCCTTGGAAAACTTTTCTGGACAGTTGAAACATAAACCCTTGAGCCTCCGGTCAGCCATCTCTGCTGCGGTGAGAAGCTTGCGCCCTCTTGGATTTGGAGACTTTGGGTTTGCTGCGGATGATCCAGTGGAATTAACTCCTTGAGGTGCGTTGGAAAGCATATTCCGAGACCCCTGATTGGGGATAAGTGGAGGATTATTGCTTCCCAGTCCTCTGTTCGAAGTGGTAGACTTGGTATTGGATGTCACCTCGGCTGGAATTGTAATGCCGTCCTCTTCTTCTACCTCCAGTCTCCTCTCATATGCCCTGGCAAGACTCATAGCCACTTCTAGTGTTGCGGGGTTTTGCAGCTCAACATCAGTTCGCAATGGATTGCGCAAACCGGTAGTGAAAATCTGCACTTGCTGCCTTTCTGTCATATCCTCACAGCGGCAAAGAAGGGCAAGAAATTGCTCTTGATATTCAGCCACCGTACCAGTTCGTCGCAACTGGATGAGTTCTCCCAACGGATTACTCCGGATAGGAGGACCAAAGCGAAGATTCACATGCTCCACAAAACGTGGCCAAGTTGGTACTCCCTGATTTCTTTCCAATCTGAAATACCATTGTTGTGCTGCTCCTGTCATATGGTACGACGCGAGCCATACCTTCTCCTCCTCCAATGTCCGCTGCCCGGCGAAGAACTGCTCACATCTGTTCAACCATGGCAGTGGATCTTCTTTGCCATCAAAAATTGGAAAGGACAATTTGTGAAAACGGGGTGCTCCACGATTACCATGTCGCTGATCCTCCTCCTCCTCCTTCCCTCTGTCGCGGAAACCCTTTTCCTTGCCGCCATTGGTCTGCTCGATTCCAATCTGGAGCTTGGAAACCGCTTGTTCTAACCTGTCTACCTTCTCCAACGCAGCAGTCATGCGCCCCATCATCTGGAGCATCTGCGCCAGCTGGTCCTTCTCAATCGAATCCATGGAAGTGGTGGTGGGTTGGCTCTGATACCAAAATGATATGGTTTAGGGTTTGTGGTGGCAATGGATAGGAAACAGGATGGGTAAGGCTGAAGAACGCCCTCCTCAGCCTAGGGCTTATCCCTGGCGCTGGAGGCTCTGTTCTCAGATTAGGGTTAACTCAAATCTTTATTGCCTCAAACATGCAGAACTTACCCCTTTATATACTAGGGGAGCCTTACAATCCTTATTGTAACCGAATACAATCCAATAGAGATAAACCTATCCTGGACTCAATTAAAGACAGAGACCTATCCGGACTCAACTAATAAAAGAGATAAGACTGATAACTAATTAAAGGCATAAGGAATACCAACTGCTGCTGACTCAATTATTAACCGCATCTCTTCTGGACTTCCATGCAAACCCTAATCAGCCTCTCTGCTTGTGCTAGGCACAGTTGTATCAGTGAGTCCCCTTTTGTGTCTACGCTCATAAACCTTGCCCACAAAAGCGTCCACAACATTTTAGTGTCTATGTCTGGTGATGCCTCTTTAGATTGTGCGTGATGTAAACTTGGCAAGCAGCTACAACTCCTCTATCATTCCAGTGAGTTTGTGCACAACATCCTTTTGATCTTGTTCATTATGATGTTTGGGGTCTAGCTCCCTTTGTTTCAAAAAGAGTCATAGATATTATATTCTTTTTATAGATGATTACTCTTGCCACACATGGATATATTTTATGCCTTCTTGTAATGAGGTTTTATCCACCTATAAGAATTTTGCCGCCATGATTTATACTCAGTTTGATTCTCCTATTCATGTTCTTTGTGCTGACTCGTCAGGGGAGTATTTTTCAGGAACACTTCCTGTTTCTCTTGCTGAGCAAGGCATTCTTTCTCAGTTTTCCTGTCCTAGTGCTCATGCTTAGAATGATGTGGCTGAATGCAAGTATCGTCATTTTCTTGAGACAGCTCGTGCTTTTTTTTGCTTGCTTTTGCTGTTCCACCTCACTTCTAGGCTAAGGGTGTTTCCACTACCACTTAATATATTCGACCTTTTGCTCTTCAGGGTGGGATTCTAGTAGCGCGTCTTTGTGGTATGACTCTGGATTATCCAGTCTTCGCCTCTTTGGGTGTGTTGCTATGTTCTTCTTGCACCTCGTGAACGCACCAAACTGACCGCTCAGTCTAAATTGAGTGTGTTTTTCTGGGATATAGTGTTGAGCATAACGGATATCGTTGTTGCATATGGGATATCGTTGTTGGGATCCTGTTGGCTGACAGATGCAGATTTCTCGGGATGTTACTTTTGATGAGTCTCGCCTTTCTACCCTCATCCTCCTTCCACTTTAGCATCTCTTGTCGAGCCGTTTTATTTCTTAACTTTTCCTAAAAATATAGTTGTCACTTTTCCCTTTCCACGGTTGGCGTCTCCTTTATCGCCGGCCCCTCCTCTGGTGCCTTCTTCACCACCGGTGCCTCCTTCAAAGGTTTCTCCTGATATTGTTCTTCCTTATCCTCTATACTACACTCGTTGTTTGTGAGTTGTGGATTCCTCAAATGTGCCATCTTCTCTTGCGCCGAGCTATCTTCTTCAGTATCTCCTCGCTATTCTCTTCATGATCGCCAGTCTATTCGGCCTTCTGAGCGCATTGGTTTTGTTGGCGTAGCCCTTGCCAAGCTGACTTCTTACCGTAATGTTGTTATTCAGAAATGGTAGCATGAGATGGCGGATGAGCTTGCTGCCCTTGAACCCACTTGCACATGGGATCTTGTGTCCCTTCCTCCACTTGTTTGTCCCGTTATGTGCAAGCAGGCCTATAAGGTTAAGACTCACTCTAATGGTTCGTTTGAGCATTATTAGGCTCGTTTCGTGGCACGTGGTTTTTAACAGGATTGTGATCGTAATTATGATGAGACTTTTGGTTCTGTGGCTCACATGATCACTGTTCACACTTTTTTTTTGCTGTAACCTCTGTTCGTGAGTGGTCCATCTCTCAGTTTGATGTCAAGAATGCTTTTCTTAATGGTGAACTATGTCTCTCATTGCTTGGAAGACTAAAAAGCAGACAACAATTTCTCGTTCGAGTGTCTAGGCTGAGTTGTTGGCTATGGCTCTTTTGACAGCAGAGGTTACTTGGTTACGGTGGTTACTTAAGGATTCTGGTGTTTTTGTTTCTTCATCGACTCCTCTTTTATCTGACAGTACATGGGCTATTAGCATTGCTCAAGACCAGTGAAGCATGAACTCACCAAACATATCGGTATTGATGCTTCCTACATGTGGTCACATGTGCAGGATCAGGTCGTGGCTCTTCAGTATGCGCTTTTAGATTTTCAGTTGACAGACTTCTTCATGAAGACACAGACTAGAGCTTAGCACAGCTTTTATCTTTTCAAACTTAGTGTTGTTGATCCACCATGAGTTTGAGGAGTGGTGTTAGACAGTATCCTATATTGCCTTGTATAGAAATTTCTAGCATCATGTATTGCCTTGTATAGAGATTGTTAGTATCCTATATTGCTTTGTATAGAGATTGCCTTATATAGGCTTTCCTTTTATTCTCTCATGTATATGTGTATATTCTGGCCTATTGGCCTTATGATTAATACAAGTGCTATTCATAACAGTTTAAACATCTTTCCTACGTCTCTTTTTTGCCTTGTGTGTTGTATTTAAAAGTTGTACATGGAGATGGGTATTGACGTCATCAGTGTTCTGTTCATGAGTATTTTATTCGAATATGTAATTTTTATTTGCTGTTGTATTCCTCCTGCAGGGCCATCCTGAAATAGTTAGCCAACTTGTTGATATTATTGGGATTACTTCTATCATGGAGGTTAGTTTTCACTAAAGACAAATTTAAATGGAAAATTTTCATTTATAGCATTACAAAGTTATGGTATAAAAAAATATCACTGGCTGTGACACTGACAAATTGGGCCCAGACCAACATGCCAGTGAGACACCCAGTGGTGCTATTTGAAAATTTAAAAGTGTGACTTCCCTGTAGGTTGAATTAAAATTTCCCAGTTTATATAGTTTGTTGTTTTTGTAATGCAGGTGTTGATCCGCTTAATCGGTGCTGATGAAACTATGTATTCAAGTTGTGCTGATTCTATGCAATGGTTAGATGACATAAAAGTCCTTGAGATGATTGTTGACAAGTTCAGCTCATCAGTAAGAACTAAAGATTACTTTTAGAATCTAGGCTTTTCAGTCATCCACTTGTCCTGTTTATTGTTGTTTCAAACTATTTTAAATTTGTCTTAGCTAATGTTTGCGATGAGATGGTGTTGAGAAATTACTAGTCAACTATATATATAGTCCTGACCATTTTACTCAGGAAGCAAAGGTGTGCCCTGAGCACAATAAGACCTCTTCTTGTAACTTTGTTTTGTCTATGGTAAACTTGCACTGCTGCCAGGTTGGAAGCTGTTTAGCCAAAGTACATTAAGTATTCTCCAAAAATACCAACTGTGAGTTAGCTGAAATTTGAATTGCCTTTTCTAGCACAAACTAGCTCAAACTTTTTACATGACAGTACCATTCTTTGATGTATCGGATTCCCCAGGATAATGACTGGCTGCTGATTTATATTTATTTAATAAAATAATCCGTTACGGTAGTTTGATCACATCTCTCCAATTGTAACCTATATAACTTTGAAGTCGTCATTGAATCTCCTTCAGATGTTAGATTCCGTGGTCCATTTTCTGGTTCGCATTCACATGGTTGTTGATTAATTGCACTTGTGCACCCATACTGATGTAAGATGTTGAACCACTGGGCTTTGATCATGTCGCAGTGGTTATCAGTTGCATAGTTCTATAGCTACATCCTAACTAATTGTAAAGTGGTGCAATTTTTTCTGTATGTTCTTGTGTAGGAAGAATTGGTTATTTCTTTGCTGTTGAAGATTCCCTGATTATTCACTGAAATTTATGTTAATATTTGTTTTGCCAACCTGACTGTTTTTAACCTCTATTGCAGGATTCCGCTGAGGTTCATGCAAATGCTGCTGAAATCCTTTGTGCAATAACTAGATATGCCCCTCCAGCACTTGCTACAAAGATTTCCAGTCCTAGGTGCTTTCTATTGTGCACTCTTACATTATACTATTGAATTTCTCAAGATTTGTATAGTCTCAGGCTTTGTGTTTAAATTTTGATACTCAGCATAGTTCTGTGCATTCTTTTTTACTTCTTATTTGCAGTTTTGTGGGGAGATTATTTCATCATGTTTTTGAAGATTCAAGACCTAAATCGGTGCTGGTTCACTCACTGTCAGTGTGCATATCTTTGTTAGATCCTAAGAGACTTGTATCGACTTCCTACCAAGCTTTCCATAGTCAATTAAGTCATGGAACATTGGTCACTGCAAGTCCTGAAACAGTTAATGGCATGCTGGATAGCCTAGGTTAGTGCCTATGAATTACTGCCAGTTTTATATTATGTGTCATCCATACTCCATACAAGTCCGAAATTATCACTTTTCTAGCTCCGTGACAAACTTTTTTTTTTTGCAAATCTGGCTCCCTTCCGAACACAATTGAAAAAGTAGCCTCATCCCTGACTGCGGAAGCGATGGCAGGCGACACGTATTACTTGCCGTGCTCCCACACCACGGAAGAAGCTACCGAGCCTCCATAGCTTAGTTAGCTACGGTGGCTTGTTGAGCTTTGGGAGCTTGGTAGTTCCTTCCGTGGTGCTGAAGCGCGGCAGGTGACACGTGTCGCCTACCGGCGCTTCTGCGGTCGGGGATGGGGCTATTTTTGTAATTATGTTCGGAAGAGGCTTAGATTTTCACCAAAAAAAAAGTTTGTCTAGGGGCTAGAAAAGTGATGACATCTACAAATCCAGGTCTTGTTGGGGGACTGCCATTATTTGTCTCAGAATTTTTACTGAGTATTCTTTAAGAAAGCCTTTTATCTTCATTCTAAAAAAATTGGTGGCAAACAATAAAACATATCGAATACTTTTTTATACTTCTTTGAAATAACATGGATACGTTTCTTTGTTATGATTTAAATATCTTATATTCAACCATTTCTGTTTATTCTTGCTGCACTTAGTTCTTTTGATTATAAAGTGTGAAGACTACCTATGGGTTAATGTTCTTAAAAATTCTAATGTTTCTACCAATAATATTTCAGGTGATTTGTTGAAGCTTCTGGATGTTTCATCTGCTGAAAATGTTCTGCTAACGACATATGGAAGCTTACAACCTCCACTTGGAAAGCATCGCTTGAAGGTATGTAATGCTTAACTCTGTATAGATTTGCTGATTTGAACTAGTATTGAAGTGCACAGGAGTACACCACAGGACAGCAATTAGTGTCTCTTTGTCTTGTTGTATTTGTAGACATTTGACATTATTGTTGGTTTATGCACCTCTTTTTTTGTCTGGGTAAATCTTTAGTATTGATATATTTATCCAAAGCAGTGGTGCCATTTGTTCTTTGATCTGTGATTTCTGTTGGTCAGGTAATTGCTTTAATTCTACTTTGTTAGTGCTGATGTGGTTATTTTATTTTTTCAGATTGTAGAGTTCATCTCTGTTCTACTGTCAATTGGTAGTGAAGTTGCTGAAATGCGGTTGATCCATCTAGGAGCAATCAATCGTGTTATAGATCTACTTTTTGAGTGAGTTAGACATTGCAATCTGCTTCTCATAAACTTGTCAAAGAGCTGACACAGAATTCATCATCAGGTACCCTTTTAACAACTTTTTGCACCACCATGTGGAGAACATCATTGGTTCCTGTTTAGAGAGTAAGCAGGATCAGCTGATTGGGCATGTTCTTAATGAGTGTGAACTTGTGACAAGAATTCTGGAAGCTGAGAAGAATTCTGTTCTGTCAATAGATTTAACTAAGGTACAAGACAGTATCTCAGTACTTTCTTTTATTAACTCTTTACTACTTTACTGGTTTTATCCTTTTCTTCCCTTAGATATTCACTTATTATTTTCCTTACAGCATACAGTATCTTCAGAGGGAAGATCTCCTCCAAGGATTGGATTTGTTGGTCATACGACACGCATAGCTAACAGACTCATTCAGCTGGCCAACACCAACAGCATAATCCAATCACATTTGCAGGTTTAAATTTCATTATGTAGATGAAAACTTTGCTACCATTGCCATTTGTGACATGTTACTGGGTTTATTACTGGTCCCTTGCTAGTTATCTGATGGATCCCTAGTGCAATGGTATACATGAACAATAATATCCTGTCAAAAAATCTTTGCTTACTGAATTTATGGTCTGCACTGAACTTTGGGTCAACCTATTATGGTTCTATGTGATTGTCCTTGAAACTTGAGAGATCCAAGTTAAACTCCACTGCAGATAAGCCACGTCGATGGGTCTTAGAGCCAATGTGGCTCAACTGAACGATCTATTATGAGTTGTTACTAAAGGTTATAAAAGCTCAAAGAATGTACATGTTGAGGATTTGGCATATTCAAATATCTGATGCGCCAAACTGCCAGTTATTGTGTTTAATCCTTATCGGTTTGTCGTCTCTGTACAAGCTCATTCTTGCAAAACCCGCTCATGTGATCTGCTTTTGATGATTCTACTGACAGCCATCTTTATTTGACGCGCTTAATTTGGTTGCAGCAAAATTCGGGTTGGGCTGAGTGGCATGCTAGTATCCTAACAAAGCGTAATGCAGTAGAAAATGTTTACCAGTGGGCTTGTGGGTAAGTGTCAATCAACCTGTTGTATGTTAATCATCTGCAGTTTGTGTGTGCTTTGTCGTTGAATGGTAAATTCCTCTTTGAATTATCCTTTTATTCCTGTTGCTTCTTTGTGAATCAAATTGATTGCCCTCTACTGAAGGAAAACTGTAAAAGTCAGTATGATTACTTTGAAAATGCACTTACACATGCATTTAACTTCATCAGTGCTGCTTTGATCTCTAAAAGTGTGTTGTGCATATTCATGGGCTTCTTGTTTGTCATTCCATCCCTTTTGTCGTGCATGTTCATATAAATTATTTGGAGTTACTCCAGACTTCAGCTGCTGTGCATAACTTAATCTTGCTTTGCTATGTGTCCTTTATTTCGTGGGGAAAAAAATCATCTGCTGATTTGGTGTTGTTTCTCTGGTCATAGCCGACCAACATCACTGCAGGATCGAGGTAGGGACAGCGATGATGAAGACTTTCGAGATAGGGACTATGATGTGGCTGCCCTTGCTAGCAATTTGAGCCAGGCTTTTAAATATGGTATTTACAGTAATGAGGATATTGATGAGGTCAGTATTTTTCTTGTGAGCAGCATGTGCCCCAGAGCAAATGCCAACATTCTATTATGTTGCGTAGCCAAATTTGCCTATTTAATAACTTAGTATTACGGTCGTGTTCTTGTATTAGTCCTTTATTATTTTATTTGGATTTTACAAACTCGTGTGCTCTATGTACTTATTTCTACAATAAAGATCGAATGGGTGTTTCTCCTAAATGCTAATATTTCACATTGTAAAATGCTGAATTTATAAACTCTACAGAGTCTACTAATTGGAACATCTGATTTTATGGTCCTAGGAAGTGTATTTAATTATAGATACAAGACATTTACAGTGTTAGGATTCGATGAATAACTCTTTGGTGGGTGATATATGCAGGCTCAAGTATCACTCGAGCGAGATGATGAGGTATTTCAGCTTCGTTTGTTTAGGTTCATGCATCATTATGAACTATCTATCAAACTGATAAAATTATATTTCCTGATACGTGTAATGGGATCATGTTTTGACTTGATTATTACTATCTGCCACAGGATGTATATTTTGACGATGAATCTGCTGAAGTAGTTATTTCCTCACTTCGTCTTGGTGATGAACATGACAGGTATGTTCTTGTCTATTCACTTTGGTTCTTTGCAAGTACATTTGATGTTTGTAACAAAAACTGGCTGATGAAGAATATGCTTTGCAGTAGCTCCCTATTTACAAATTCCAATTGGTTTGCATTTGATGAGGACAAAGCCCTGAATAATAGCTCAATCAGCACAGAAGCTTCCCCCTCCCCAAATTCAGAGATATCATCACCAAATGCGGATGATGAGACCGATGAAGTCATTCTTGGTGAAGTCATAGATGATACAAAAGGTTCCGAATTGCTTTTAGCAGTCTCCAACAAGTACTTAAATGAAGAGTCTGGTCACACAGTCTTCACAAATGGCCCCGTTGACAAGTTGGAAGATGACATCGGACTGCCAACTCCAGATGTAAAAGAGAGTCCACCTGAGTGTGTTGAGTGGAGGGAGGATGAAGCTGAATCAGGTGACGTATCTGAGAAAGATGCAGCAGCTCCAAATTGTGAGGTTGGAAGTGAGAAGGAAATGAATGCTACCAATGATGTTATGTCTGGTACAACCCAATTAGAAGAAGAACAAGAAAGTGAGAGTTTGTTTGGATCCTCAGTGCCTGTGACCACAGTAGAAGAAATATTACCAGATTTGCCAGATGTTAATTCAATTGGGCATCCCGAACCAGTTTATGGCAGCACTGCTTCAGAGTCTCCTATGGATGAGCAAAAGTACGATGAAAATCAGGGGAAATAAAATGGATTTGGGGGCAGCACAGTTTTGTTCACATGGTAGCGGATGGCATATGATGATAGACGTGCAGGTTGCTTGGGGAACTGGTCAAACCATTTTTGTACAGACAGTTCGAGGGCCGATGTATCGATATTGCGCTGTACGATTTGCATGAGGTGGCCCTGGCATGCACCTGATAGATCCTGTCGAAGACTCAACCTAGTCTCATGGAGCTACTAAAGTTTGGTTTCAGAATTTGTTGGCGGTTTGTTATTACCGTGTCAGCTTCTGCTATCTCGGGCTACATTGTCATGCAGAATGCCGAAAACTAGTCAGCTCTTTCTTTCTCCAACCACGTAGTGGGGGGTTCTGCTCATGTCACCTTGGTAAATAACTGATTATCGGTGATATCTGGTTCTGATACCTGTTTATCTTTTTAGATGGTGCTATTAGTATGAAAATCTTCGTCATAAAATAAAGTATAAAAGTTTTGACCCGAATTCAGACAGCTGATTTTTGTCATATCCATAATTTGTTCCTATAAACTGGAGTACTAAGAACATCAATGTTTTTAAAGACTTAAAGCATCTGTTCGAGTTATTGAATTTGTAATTAGTCCGACTCCAAAATTTGCAGCTGAATAACATCAAAGAAACTCGTGGCCGTGCAGCGAACAATTCTGGTAATTAATGACTGACCACAGCGATATCAACATGAACATTTGCAGACGGAGAAAAAGGCTATACAGAATTTTCAAGCTGTTTTCTTCTTTGTTTTCCGCCCCTTTTTCCTCGATACAAATATGGAATACATATGAATGGGATTCCTTCATGATATTCTGCATGTCAAATATGCCAACCGAATGGGAGCGAGCACCATGATCGCAAAAGTTTTTACCATCTCCCCTAGTGCTCCCATCAAGTATTTACTTCCCCTGTGGCGCATTTTGGGATCGCTTTCGTCACCAGCAGCACGAATTTGGGAATCAACAGCCGCAGAAGAACCACTTCTTCTGCAAACAAAAGCTCCGTTCGTCAGCACACGCAAGAAATTACGACGCACCCGCTTCTACCGTGGCCGTGGCCCGTGGGTGTGCTGTATACCTTGACCCGTTTGGGTGGTGTGTATTGATGATAGCTGTTGCTGGATTTGAATTCGGGCCTGTAGACGCCACCGCCGTCCTTCCTGAAGGCCGGCGGCATACCCGCTTGGGCGTGCCCGGGGCCGGTCGTCTTCTTGTCGTCGCGAGCTTTCTGGAAGATGACGGTGAAGCCCTCGGCCGACGCCGGATTCTTCACGTCCCACTCCCCAAACTTGGGCAGCGCCCGGCCCTTGTCCTGCACGCATCAGGGCAGAATGTCAAGCAATCGTAGTTCGTCCACAATCGTAATGCGTCGATTCTTGCCATGTCGCTCTACGATTGTTTAAGAGAATCTGGATCTGCCTCCGATAATTTGGACGTACGTAGATCCGGTTGGCCAAGTAGATCATACCCGGCACGGAATGGCTGAATTTACGACGGTTTAGGAACATCAAGAAACTGTTGGTTTATTTCAGCGAATTCGATATGAGATGCAACACAAGTGTAACGTACGGCTTTCATTCACTTCATGTCAAAAGTAAGATATCCTTGTTATTGTCCTTCATTGTGTCTCGTAGATGGTTGTATGAACCAAGGAAAGCCTTTCAGGCTTTTACAATGCAACGAACTATGCGTTTACACGTAATCAATTTGAGAACGAAATGGGAAGGCGCAATGCAATTGATCGATCCATCATACGTGACCGAAAGAAAAAAAAAAAGAGGGGGAAGCAGAAACAACTAGCATATATACCGTCGTCATGGCCGAGAGTTAGCCCGCGGACGACGAATTCGACGACGCCCGGCCCGGCCGGCCGCCGGGAAGACAAAAGAGAGACGGGGGTAAACCTAACCAACAAGAGAAGTGGAGATAAAAATAGACGGGAGGGGTGGCGAAGGAAGCGAGCCCTCTTCCTTTTATACTGTATACAAGGAACCTTAGTTTTTCCTAAGCAACAAATAAAAAAGAAGGAAAGCTCAACTCACGAACGACATGCCCGTGCTCGAACGAGCGAAGGACGCGCCGTCCGTCCGTCTCTGTGGCCTGTACAAACAACCACCGTGATCGGCCGGCCGGTACGTCCCGGGAACGCCTCACCAGCCATCTGACCGAGCGCTAACGGAAGAACAGCGATCTCAACGCCGGGAGAGCGCGAGCTTGCCCAGCTCCCGCCGCGGCTCGCCACGGCGCGCTTGCCGTTTCGGCGTCTCCTCCAACGCCCGCGCCGCGCGTTCGTGACGCGCCAACTGCCAAGGCGGCCAGTACGACAGCGCACGCCGCGCGGAGTCGTTAGCCCGCCGCGGCCGCCCACGTTTGGAAGTCGCGTGCCTGGTTGAGGCGAATCATCTCGTCGGCCGCCGTTTCTTGTTTCGCTGGGCCGTGGGAGGTTTTTGCACGTGTCAGCCGGGGTCGCGCACGGTTCGGCCGCTGCATCTGCACAGTAAAGGTCCACGGACGAAAATAACTCAGCTATTTTACATTGCACCCCAAAAAAATCCATGTATTTTGAATATATTCACGCGAACGAGCCCATACAAACGGGCGAAGGTTGAAAACGGAAATACCCTCCTCATAGAGAGAAGTTGAAGTTTTGCATAGAAGACGAGCTACTAAGGATATATATATCCATTGGATAACTAAAAATATACCATTGTTGCTGAGGGACATGACATCACACATGATAGTGGAAAAATTATGCATATTGTTAGATAACGACTAAAACAAACATGCTAGCATCATAGAAGATGGGAGGTTGTCGTGTTAGTAAGGAAACAATATTGTTGAGTTGACAAATATCAAATAAGAGAAGCGACCGATTCGGGACAATCGTAAATCAAGCATACATAATATCTTATGTGTGTATATGCATACATGAATTTGTTTGAATCAAAATAAGTTGCAAAAACGTCAGAGCAGAGATGATGCTACTCTATGAAATAGGCTTGAAGCTACTGATGAGAGTATGACAGGTGTCCCTGATAGGGATAAGCAATACTTATACATATATACATTGTATGTTGATGTCGTGACGTTCAGCATAATTAATAATTGAAGAGAAATAGAAGATAGTTATACAATATAGTATTGCAATAAAAGGGTAACAGTTGAGAGGATTCGATAAAAAATCAGGTTTACTATTGGTGATTGAAACAGAAAAGTTATGGAGCGATCAATAAGAAATATAAGACATATAACTCTATGGGATAATCAGCGTGTGAGGAAGATACATTCAAAGCAAGTCGTCAATGATGTATCAGTGTATACGTGAGCAATGTACTCTAATATCATGTAAAATAATCAGTGTATTACTTGAGATTAAATAGAGGTATATGTGTTACATATATTTTGAAAAAAGAGTTACTAACGATGAAAGAACATGGGTATATAGTTATATGATCTATGCAAGATAAAGAGTTGCTATGTTTCTAAGAACCCCCAACAACTTATTATTCTTAATGATTTTCTTCCATCAAAACTTTTACTTCAATTACATTTCTTAAATTAAAATTTTCTTAAAGCTTCTATTATCATTTCTAATATTTATGATATCTTAAAAATCTAAATAGTCTACAAAATACATTAATATATTCTCAAGCATATAAGTTATATCATTTGATACTATAAATTATTAAAAAAATTTAGCACAAATGCGCAGGTCACTCTGCTAAGTTATATCATTTGATACTATAAATTATTAAAAAAATTTAGCACAAATGCGCAGGTCACTCTGCTAGTTTTTACCCCAAACTAGGAAAATTTAGGAGTTATACTTGTAGCGTCTTCGAGTAATGCACATGCTATTACCCAGTAGAGCAGAGAAACCTATGTCCCGATCGCACCAGGATCGGGAACTTACAAACTCACCAGTTAGCATAAGCGCACAGGGTAAAAATTCATACACTACATATAAATAATAACCGGCGAGATCTTCGTTTTGAGGACAATGAAATTTCACAATAATTCTAAAAAAATTACTAGAAATTCTCATATTAGTTAGTTGAGAAAATAAAAGAGAAACATCTCTATCACTTATTTGAATGAGGTCAGATTATAATATTAGAGTTGTATACTACATACAATTATGTTTAATTTATAGATAATAGGGTTGTATACCACAAATAACAGTAATCATAATATTTAGCTATGGATTATGCGGATAAATCTGCTAGTCAGAAGAACATGAGATGGGAAATCAAAGAAAGTGGATGGGGAAAGAGAGAGACCCGCGGACCCTTTGGCCTATGCACCCGTTCTACACGAAGCTGCTGGGCACATGTAGCTCACCACAGCACGAGGCACAACACGCTGCTAGGGGTGAAAATGGATCGAATACGGGTAAATATTACTTTTTTCATATCATGATCCATATTTTTTTTGCCAGATTTGGAACCAAATATGTACTAACTGGATACGGATATGAAACCGGGATATTTGAGATACGGATATATGACAAATTCGAATCAGGAACGGATAAAGTTATACAGATAATGCGAGCATATATAGAGTAATATATGTTGAATCAAAACACATGAATAGAGATAATGCACGCATAAATGCGAATAAAGTTATACGAATAATGCGTGTGCACGCATTATTAGATAACCAGCCTAATTTTTTATCGATCCTTCTCAACTGCTACCTTTTTAATGAAATGCTCTATCGTATAACTGTATTCTATTTCTCTTTAACTATTACTTAATGCTGAACGTTAAGACATCAACATACAATACATATATGTATAAGTATTGCTTATCCCTGACACCCGTCATGCTCTCACTCATAGCCTCAAGTCTATTCTATAGTGTAGTGTCATCTCTACTCTAAGGTTTTTGTAACTTGTTTTGATTCAAACGAATTCATGCATACATATACACATATAAGATATTATATATGCTTGATTTACACTTGTTCTATATCGGTCGCTTCTCTTATTCGATGTTTGCTAATTCAATGATGTTGCCTCCTCACTAACTCGACAACCTCCTATCATTTATGATGCTAGCATGTTTGTTTTAGTCATTATCTAACAATATGCATATGTCCCTCAGCAACGATACCACATTTCTAGCTGCCCAATGGATATACATGACATAGATTTTTTAAATTTAGTTTTAGGTTGGAATCGTATCTAAATCCAATTGGTATATTTTTATTTCATTTTATTTCGTTTTAGAGTTCGTATGGAAATTAAATTGCTAATTTTATTTTTTTTATTCTAAAATTTAAGTTTAGGTTGGTATTCACATACAAATCAATTACTAATTTTTAATTTATTTTTGTTTTCAATTTTTTTATTTTGATGTTCATATGGAATTCAAATTACTACTTTTATTTTATTTTTATGTGGAATTTTGGTTTTTTATTATACTTGATATGGACTCTTTATTTTGATGTTTGTATGGATATCAAATTCTCATTTTTATTATTCATTTCAAATTTCAGTTTTTTATGTTGGAATTAGTATTCAAATCCAACTACTAATTTTTATTCTAAATGTCAGTTTTATTTTGTTGTTCTTATGGAAATCAGATTGTTAATTATCTTTTATTTTTGTATTCTAAATTTTTAAAATTTTATTCTAAATTTCAATTTTATTTTGATGTTTGTATGGAAATTAGATTATTAATTATATTTTTTGTTCCAATTTTTTATTGTACTTGGACTATTTATTTTAATCGTATAGAAATCAAATTTCTGATTTTATTTCATTTTTATTCTAAATTTTATTTATTTTTGTATTGTACATAACACAAACTCTTGTATTGTATATGACACAAATTCTTTCTTTTATTCTAAATCGTTACAATCTAGACCTACCACAATTAACGATGTAGATCTTTTTTTCCTCAATTAATGTGGGAATTTCTAGCCTTGAGACCAAATGTAGTAGCTTCTTTTGCTCAATTTATTTTTGTTTTGAATTTTATTTTTATTTTCAAGTACATATGGAATTCAAATTGCTGCTTTTATTTTATTTTTACATGGAATTTTGGTTTTTTATTATTCTTCACATGAACTCTTTATTTTGATGTTTGTATGGATATCAAATTCTATTTTTTTATTTTCATTCGAATTTTAGTTTTTATGTTGGAATTAGTATTCAAATCCAACTACTAATTTTTATTCTAAATTTTAGTTTTATTTTGTTGTTCTTATGGAAACCAGATTGCTAATTATATTTTATTTGTATTCTAAATTTCAATTTTATTTTGATGTTCGTATGGAAATTAGATTATTAATTATCCTTTATTTTTGTTTCCAATTTTTTATTGTACTTGGACTCTTTCTTTTAATCGTATAGAAATCAAATTACTAATTTTATTTTATTTTTATTCTAAATTTTATTTATTTTTGTATTGTACATAACACTAACTCTTGTGTTGTAAATGACACAGACTCTTGCTTTTAATCTGATCCGTTATAATCTAGACCCACCACAATCAACGATGTAGATCTTTTTTTCCCGATTAATATGGGAATTTCTAGCATTAGAGCAAACATGGTGACTTCTTTTACTTTTGTTTTAATAAGGGGAAATATCTAGTGCAAATGGCTATTCAGTGCTAAAATGCTAACATCCATCTTACGTCATCCGATCTATCATGTGCGGCTCAGATCGATAATAGTGGATGTCTCTCATGAAATAAGGAGAGAAATAGAAGGGATTTTTCGCAAAATCAGTAGGAGCAGCTTCCGTAATTTCACGGTTGCGTAGACCCCACTTCACCTGATATGAGTGTGGGTGTTACTTTTGGAGATGCTCAAACTACTTACCAATCAGTAAGAGCAGCTTCCGTAATTCCACGGTTGCGTGGACCCCACTTCATGCTCACAAAAGTGGTCCGTGTGTCGGTTGAAGTGCCTGTCGTGTTGCTTGGAACGGCAGCTGGTTTTGGTGCACACTTGCTTTCTGCCTTCCCAGGAGCCTTTCTCCTTAATTCATCATTGCTCTCCTTTCCTCTGAATCCATCCGCTTGGTTTCTCGCTTGTGCAAGGCCTGCTGTTGCTGCCTTTAGGTGCACTGGGAGACGATGGGGTTGGTCGACAAGGTAGTCGATGCTGCAATAGGATGGCTGGTGCAAAGCATCCTTGAGAGATTCTTCACTGGGCAGATGCAGGAGTGGACTCGTGAAGTTGGGCTTGCCGAAGATGTGGAGAATCTCAAGCTTGAGATGAGGAACGTGAAGATGGTGCTTGCTGCCGCGGACGGAAGGAGTATTGACAACAAGCCACTGGCCGAGTCGCTGGATGATCTAAAAGAGGGGCTTTATGACGCGGAAGACGTGATGGACGAGCTTGACTACTACCGGCTCCAGCAGCAGATCGAAGGAGGTGCCTCACTTATCACCCTCTTGTTCTGAGTTTCTTGCTTTCTGCTTCTTTTATATTGGTGTAATTGTGAGCGCTACTTTGCATATCATTTACGGTGCGACTAAGAGCAGCTGAATACCATAGGCACCACCCCTCAGTTCATCTCACATGGCTTTAACTTTTGTTAAATCTTTTTTTTAGGGAAACCTTTGTGAAAAGAAGGATAACAGAGTAGGCAATAGAATTGTTGGAAGCGCACCCTCAAGGATTGGCGCAGCATCCTTTATATATTGATAACTGTTCACTAACCGAAAATATAATCTGGGTTACATTTGTTACAACAGTAAGAGGTTGAGATTACACAGAGATTACACAGTTCTGATTACAGAATATTATCCAAACTAACATATGGTTTTAACACCCTCCCTTAATCTCAACCTGGTGAGACTATGTTCAGATGATATCTTAGTTTGGAGAATGAGTTTAACGGGAGAGCCTTTGTGAGTATATCTGCCAGCTGATCTTGAGAAGAAATGAACTTCACTTCTAGAGCTTTTTGTGCCACTCTTTCACGGACGAAATGAAAATCTACTTCCACATGCTTAGTACGCGCATGGAACACTGGATTTGTTGACAAATCGTTGCTCCAAGATTGTCGCACCATAGAATGGCGCTCTTGCTCGAACACTCCCAATTCACTCGAAGTGTACGTATCCAGTTGTTTGGCGATGGCATTGGCAAGTGATTTATACTCTGATTCGGTACTTGATCTAGAAACGGTAGGCTGCTTCTTTGAGCTCCAGGAAATGAGATTTGAACCGAAGAAAACTGCAAAGCCTCCTGTAGATCTTCTGTCATCAGAGTTTCCAGCCCAGTCAGCATCAGAAAATGTGCTCAACAATGTTGACTCTGATTTCTGAATTTGTAGTCCAAACTTGATGGAGTGCTGAAGATATCTCAAGATCCTCTTGACTCGATAAAATGAGTTGTGGTAGGCGTGTGCGGTATTGGCATACTCTGTTGTTGAAAAAGCAATATCAGTCTTGTTAAAGTAAGGTATTGCGGACCCCTACAATGCTTCTATATCTTGTTGCTTGGTGATGTGAGCTTCACCTTGTCAATTGTTATCTTTCGTTTGTGACCATAGGAGTCGTTGATGGTTTGCGATTTGACATATTTGCTTTGATCAACAAATCTTTGATGTATTTCATTGTGTTAGCACAAGTCTGTCGAATTTCTCTTGACCTCTATTCCAAGGAAATAGCTCAGTTCTCCAAGGTCTTTGATAGCAAAGTCTCTTTGCAGTTCTGTCAGCAACCAATCTGTAGCCTGTGAAGATGAACTTGCTACAATGATATCATCTACATAGACTAACATATAGATGATCTGCTGATCCTTGCGATAAATGAATAGAGACGTATCAGCTAATGAAGATACAAAGCCAATTTCATGGAGTTTGGAGCTTAACCTTGAATACCACGCCCTTGGAGCTTGCTTCAGCCCATACAATGACTTGTCTAATTTGCAAATGTGATCTGCCAGATGAGGATGTACATATCCTGGAGGCTGTCTCATGAATACATCTTCTTCTAGCTTCCCATGAAGAAATGCATTGTGTACATCAAGCTGCCGAAGTGACCATCCTTTAGACACAGCTAAAGAAAGAATGAGTCTGACTGAGACAGGTTTTATCACTGGACTATAGGTATCCTCATAGTCAAGCCCGTATCTTTGCTTGTATCCTTTTGCCACTAATCTTGCCTTGTACCGATCAATCGATCCATCTGCCTTCCTTTTTATCTTATAGACCCATTTACAATCTATAACATTTATCCCTCTCCTTGGTGGTACAAGATGCCACGTCTTGTTCTTGATAAGAGCTTCAAACTCAACATCCATTGCTTTCTTCCATTCAGGACATTGCAAGGCAGCATTATGATCTGGAGGTTCTTCGACTGTACACAGGAAGGCTCTTCGGTTTGTCGGATAAAGCACAGTTCCATCTCTGAATTGCTTGAGTACTCTGGTGTTGTCTCGAAGACGTGTTATCATTTGATGTCCTCCTCTTGTGTCTTGTGGCGAGATTGGATCGATTCAGCATTACCATCATCACCATCATTAGTACCAATATGATTATTGATTTGCAGGATCTTGAAAGCGAAATTTTGAGCCGATGAGAGTTGGCGACAAAAGTATCGATAGGGTCTTGAACTGAACTGCGAAATCTCGACGAAGGGAATCGGATGCAGACTCATCCTCCCCATGCTGAGATGATCCATGAGAAATATCAGCAACAGAAGACAGATCAGCATCTTGATTAGTAGGAGTGCTATTATCCATGTGGTCATTCAATGAAGAAGGAAGAAGAAGAAGGACCTGATCCGAAGATGCAGGTTTAGAATTTGTGGTTTGTGTGGCAAAAGGAAAAACATGCTCATTAAAAACAACATTCCTAGAGATGTACAAACGTCCAGAGGGTATATGAAGGCATTTATACCCTTTGTGCATGCCACTGTAACCAAGAAAAACACAAGAATGTGACCGGAACTGGAGTTTATGCTTGTTATAAGGACGCAAATGAGGCCAACAAATGCACCCAAATGTCCGTAACAAAGTGTAATCTGGCTCTACTTGAAAAAGCTTAGCCATGGGAGTGAGACTGCGAATCACACGACTAGGCAACCGGTTAATTAGATAACAGGCAGTTAAGAAGGCTTGATCCCAATACTTAAGAGGCATAGATGCTTGCGAGAGAAGGGTGAGGCCCATCTCAACGATATGCCGATGTTTTCGCTCAGCGGAGCCATTCTGCTGATGCGTATGTGGACAGGACACATGATGAGTGATCCCAATGTCTTGAAAGAAGGAGTTCAACCTCTTATATTCTCCTCCCCAATCAGTTTGCATATGAATGATTTTGTGGCTAAGGAGCCGTTCAACATGAGTACGAAAACGAAGAAAGACTTGAAATACATCTGATTTGTTTTTCAAGAGATATATCCATGTAAACTTGCTAAAATCATCAATGAAGGACACATAATATTTAAAACCTTCAGAGGAGATTTGGGCTGGTCCCCAAACATCCGAAAAAATGAGTTGCAGAGGTTTATGCGAAGCACTAAGTGACCTAGGAAAAGGTAATTGGTGACTCTTGCCTTGTTGACAGGCATTACAAACTGACGCTTCTTCTGATCTACCAGAAGACACAAGATTATTGGATTGCAAAACATGTTGAACGGTGACTGATGAAGGATGTCCTAATCGACAGTGCCAATCTGCAAAGGATGTCTTGACACTGGAAAGAGCATGCTTATTTGATGAACGAATCGGGTAAAGGCCGCCTTCACATGTGCCGTGCAGAAGAACCTTCTTCGTGTCCCGATCCTTCACCAAAAAATGGGTAGGATGAAATTCCAAGAAGGCATTGTTATCAAGTGCCAAACGATAAACAGAAAGAAGACTCTTTGTAGCGTTAGGTGCATGAAGAATGTTCTGAATTTGTAGGGAACGAGAGGAAGTGGATAAAGATGAATGACCACGATGGAGAATAGACAAACCTGTACCTCCAGCCGTATGAATCTGCTCCTTGCCAGTGTATTTCTCATGAACCGAAAGCTTGTCAAGATCTCCAGTAATATGATCGGTTGCTCCAGTGTCAATGTACCAATTTGGATCTATTGGAGCTGAGGAGGACATGAATGCAGCCATCTTGTTTTCATCTGCCTGAAAAGCATGATTAAAGCGGTTGTAACACCGCAGGGCAATGTGCCCCAATTTCCCACAGACTTGACAGATTGGTCTGTCCTTCTGGGAATCTCCTCGTCCTCCACTATAGTTTCCTCGTC
Organism: Guadua angustifolia; assembly: GCA_036346375.1. NCBI lineage: Eukaryota > Viridiplantae > Streptophyta > Magnoliopsida > Poales > Poaceae > Guadua > Guadua angustifolia. The sequence goes on along the minus strand of CM070507.1, from coordinate 7,348,317 downwards.
CTCCACTATAGTTTCCTCGTCCTCCATTATTGCCTCGACCACCTCCTCGGCCGGAACCACCATAGCTACTGCGTCCTCTTCCATTGCCACGAAAACTATTGTTACATGAAGCAAAATTCACAGAGGAATTACAGTGGTGTTGAGCACACTTTCATTGTGCTCCTTGCATATCATAGGAGATTAAATCGCATCTGAGATCACCGAGAGTCACGGGATGCAGGCGAGTAGTCTTGAAGTCACCACCGGATCATATTCGCTGTCGAGTCCGGTGAGAATATAGGTAGCCACTTCTTCATCTTGCATCGGATGGCCAGCTGTAGCTAAAGTGTCAGCTAGCAGTTTCATCCGATTGAAGTAATCATGCATCGAGAGATCCTTCTTGCGGAAATTTGCCATCTCCATCCGAATTTGCATAATTCGGGCTCTGGACTGGGTGGAGAACATTTTCTCCAAGGTGATCCAAACTTCTTGCGCTGTGCTGAGCAGAAGAACCTGTCCAAGCACATCTTCAGAGAGAGAAGAAAGAAGAACACTGAGAACCAACTGGTCCTGTTCCAGCCATGTATCATAGGCTGGATTTGCCACCATGACAGTCTTGTCATCCTTGATTTGCTCTATTTGCTCGGGAGGCGCTGTAACAGCACCATTCACATACCCAAGCAATTTCTGGCCACGAAGATATGGCAGAACTTGCGCCTTCCAGAGAAGATAATTCTTCCCAGTGAGTTTGATGTTCACCAGGTGGGAGAACGACGAACTATTGCCGCTCGGGTTCTTGCTCGAAGAAGACTCCATCAGATCTACAACAAGTTCTCGTTGGAGATAGATGGCTCTGATACCATGTGAAAAGAAGGATAACAGAGTAGGCAATAGAATTGTTGGAAGCGCACCCTCAAGGATTGGCGCAGCATCCTTTATATATTGATAACTGTTCACTAACCGAAAATATAATCTGGGTTACATTTGTTACAACAGTAAGAGGTTGAGATTACACAGAGATTACACAGTTCTGATTACAGAATATTATCCAAACTAACATATGGTTTTAACAACCTTTGTTACTTAGATCCTGTTTGGTAGAGTTCCAGATCTCAACTTCACTTGAGATCTGAAATTTATAGGCTAAAATAAAGCGAATTAAGTTTATATTTTTAGTCTAAAATGTAAACAAGATGATCCATCTAAACACTTTTAATGTATCCATAGCTTCGGCTCTACGGATCTGATGAAGTTAGAAATACCCAGCTCCACCAAATCTATAGATCTAGTGGAGATGAAGCTGTACCAAACACACCTTTATTATTAGCAGTTGTAAGATAATTTCTGCTTTTGCGCGAGTGGCTTTCTTTTGCTTGTCCCAATAACAACTGGCAGTTTTCTTATGCAGGGAAAGGTTGTAGTGCTGCTGCTTGTACTAATCGTGAGGGAAGTTGTGCGTCTTCATCCACTTCATCTTATTTTCAACAAGTATTAAGCAGTGCTATGAATCGAGCTGTTAGTTGGGCTACGCGCGGCAGAAAGAGGAAAAGAGAGGAGGAGCCAGCTCACAGCACCATGCTGCCTCCTGAGGTTAAACGTGACATTTCTGAGAGGATCAATAAAATAGTGATTCGTTTACGCGACATTCGCAAATCTGTGCAGGGGGTTCTTCAGCTAGATACCTCACGCCCCATTGCGACGTCAAACCAGAGTCAGAGTGTTGCATGGAACACCCGCCTGACAACTTCTGTCCCAGTTGAATCCAAGGTATACGGAAGGGATGCAGAGAGGGACAAGATAATAGAGATTATAATTAATGGGAAATCTAGTGATCTACAGGTTTTGTCGGTAGTTGGCATTGGTGGTGTTGGGAAGACGACGCTCGCTAGATTCGTATACGGTGATCAAAGAGTAAAAGATCATTTTGACTTGCATATGTGGGTTTGTGTATCCACTAACTTCGATAAAGTGAGGCTAACAATTGAGATCTTAGAGCATGTATGTAAAGATAGACAAGAGTATACGGGAATTAGTTGTTTCAATGTACTGCAGGAGACCCTGTCGAAGTATATTAGAAACAAAAAATTTCTGCTCGTATTAGATGACATGTGGGAGGACAAGGACAGGAGTGGATGGGATGAACTGTTAGCTCCATTGAAACGTAATCAAGCATCCGGCTGCATGATTTTAGTAACAACTCGAACTGCATCTGTCGCCGAAATGATAGGGAAAAGGGGCGACAACAAACTTATAGAAGTGAATGGTCTGGATGAAAAAGATTTTTGGCTGCTCTTCAAGGCACATGCATTTGGTAATGAGAACTATGACGGTCATCCTAGTTTGCAATCCATCGGGCAACAGATTGCTAAAGCACTAAAGGGCTCTCCACTAGCTGCACGAAGTGTTGGTGCACTTTTGTACAGAAATGTTAGCTATGAGCACTGGAAGACTGTTCAGAACAAATGGAAATCTCTGCAAGAAGAAGATGATGATATTTTACCTGCCCTGAAACTTAGTTATGACTATCTACCTTTCCACCTGCAGCGTTGTTTCTCCTACTGTTCTTTATTTCCCGAGGATCACCAGTTTAATGGAGAAGTTTTGGTCCGGGCTTGGATATCACAGAATTTTGTGCAATGTGAAGATACTAGCAAGGGATTGGAGGAAACAGGGAGGCAATATTTGAATAGTTTAGTGGATTTTGGATTTTTCCAAAGGGTTGACTCACGCTACGCTATGCATGACCTAATGCATGAATTAGCAGAGCAGGTTTCATCAAATGAATGTGTTACAATAAATGGATTGCAATCTAAGACAAGTAAACCATTCATTCGTCATTTGTCCATCATAACCACTGGTCATGACAGAGATGGAAATGCCAATTTTCCCAGTGAGAAATTTAAGAAAATACTACAGATGATTAGGCCTCTGCAAAAGTTAAGGACCTTGATGTTCTTTGGCCGAAGCAGCGTACATTTATTGAGATCCTTCCTAACCTTGTATGAGGAGGCAAAAACTTTACGATTCCTAAGAGCATGTGCGGCAGATGCTGATGTTGGCTCTATACTCAGTATTTTAAAGCCATATCATCTTCGTTATGTTGAATTTGATTGTGTCTCCACCACAAAAATAGCGGCATATGAAGCCTACAACAACACTGATATTCCTCAAGCTTTGACAAGATTTTATCACCTTCAAGTGTTGGATGTGGGCATTTCAGGCAGTCTTGCTACACCTCCTGGTATGAATAATCTTGTTAATATGCGGCATCTTATTGCTCATGAGAAAGTGCACAGTGCAATAGCTTGTGTTAGAACCATGACTTCTCTCCAGGAACTAAAATTCAAGGTTCAAAATTCTAGCGACTTTCAGATAAAACAACTTCAACCCATGAATCAGCTTGTAACACTTGGAATTTCTCAACTTGAAAATGTGAAGACTAAAGAAGAAGCTAGTGGCGCAAGCTTGATAGACAAAGAGCTTCTAGAAGTGTTGTCGTTTTTTTTTGAAGCGGAAACAATAGGGGAGGCCCCCATTGGCAAATATATTAGAAAGGGAAGAACAAACAAACAAACAAACAAAACAGAAACAAGCCGGTGAGAGACCGGTCAGGAAGAAACTAAAAGAGCCTGGAAGCCCAAGCAAGGAAAGCCGCACGGCAACTAACAGGGAATCTAAAGGATTGGAAATGGAATTCAGACAAACACCAGTTCCTCCAAGCCAGAAAACAGACTGGCGAGGATCTAAAAATACAGTCATTGCGGAGCTTCCAAATACCCCAAGCAACAACCATAAAAGCATCCATGAAGAAAGGCGCTTGAGCTTCGGCAGAAGCGACGATCAACCTCTGGAAAATACCTAAGTCCCGATCCCAGGGGATATGGAGAGCATCCCAACAACTCCTACTGAAAGAACAATCAAAGAACAGGTGGTCCCTGGTTTCCTCAACCGCAGAATGGCAGAGCACACAATTGAAATTAGATCCGTGCAAAGGACAGTTTTTCCTGCGAAGGAGATTCCTGGTGTTGAGGCGATCGAAACAAAGCAACCAGGCAAAAACCTTCAGCTTGGCAGCACATTTGGCTTTCCAAATCCATTTAATCGGGGAGGGGACAGAGACGTGACTGAAGACCATTTTGTAAAACCTGCTGGGAGAGAAGTCCTGGGAGTTCCAAATATAAGACCACACATCATGGTCACCATTGATAATGGGGCTGGAGTGAATCAGCTGGTAAAGGAGGCGAAGCTCCTGGAAGGCCACCTCCGAAAGGGGCAAGTGAAAGTTGACAGAGATCCCCGGATTAGAAATGAAGGAAGCCACATTGGTAGAGCGATCTTTGACAAAGGAGTATAGATGAGGAAAATTGGAACTCAGGTGCCTGTTATTCCACACGTCCTCCCAGAAGAGGGCAGTATCCCCACGGCCCACACAGCAGCGAGCAATCCCTCTAAACTGATCCAGCAAGGAGAGAATTTCTTTCCACCAAAACGAGCCTTTGCTAATCGAAGCTTGAGGGAGGGAATCCGAGTAGTAGGAGTTCCAAATCAAATGAACCCAAGGAATGTCTTTTTTGTTGAACAGTTTATGAAGGAATTTGAGAAGAAGAGCAGTATTCTGGGTCTTGAGGTTGATAACCCCTAATCCTCCTTTGAGCTTAGGCTTACAGACTTTCTTCCAATTCACTAAAGACTTGCTTCTCCCATTAATTTCATTCTTCCCCCATAAGCAAATCCTCCTGGCTTTGTCAATCCTGTTGATAACGGTCATAGGGAGCCGAAGAGAGCACATCGCAAAGATAGACATGGAAGAGATAACAGAATTGACCAACTGCAGCCTGCCCCCGAGCGAAAGCATGGAAGAGAAAGAGGACACCCGTCTACGGATCCTGTTAACCAAAGCTTCGAAATGTCTGATTTGGGGTCTAGATGTGCCCATAGGGAGCCCAAGGTAGGTGAAGGGGAACTTCTGGACCTTGCAACCAAAAAGCCCAGCAAGAGGCTCAATTTCAGAAGGCGACATATTGATAGGGAGCATACCAGACTTAGAGTAATTGATTTTGAGTCCCGTGACAGCAGAAAAGGATTGAAGGAGTCCTTTGAGCGTAAAGAGCTCTCTCTGGCAAGCTTTGGCGAAAATGATGGTGTCATCGGCGTACTGAATAACCGGGAAGTCCCCTTGAGACCCAAGGTCAATCGGAAGGGACAGGAGCCCCATAAGCTTAGCCTTGTTGAGGATGCACTGTAGCAAATCAGCGGCAATGGCAAACAAAAGAGGAGAAATGGGGTCACCCTGTCTAACCCCCCTCTTGCAGGGGAAAGAAGGGCCGGGAACACCATTGAGCAAAACCGAGGAGGAACCCGAACCCAGAATATCAGTCATCCAATGAATCCAGTTACTCGGAAATCCACGGGCAGATAGCATGGCAATAATCGCAGAATGCTCGATGGTGTCGAAGGCTTTAGCAAAATCCAGCTTGATGAGCACAATTTTCTTCCTGGAAGAGTGACAGAGGTGAATATACTCAAAAGACCAGGCAAGACAGTCGTGGATAGATCTCCCCTTAATGAAGCCATATTGGTTTTTGTGCACAACAGCGGAGATGACAGAATTAAGTCTGGTAGCCAGAAGCTTAGTAACCAACTTGACACTTAAGTTAAGGAGAGAGATAGGACGGAAATCATTAGGGTTTTCAGGGCTGTCAATCTTGGGGACCAGGACAATGAAGGAGTGGTTGATTGAAGCCAGGGAGATGAATTTATCATGGAAGTGGAAACACAACCTATAGAAGTCATCTTTGATAATGTGCCAACATTTCTTGAAGAAGTTGCCATTGAAACCATCAGGACCAGGGGCACTGTCAGAATGGAACTGAGCCACCACAGAATCAATCTCGTCAATAGTGAAATCGGAGTCAAGCCACTGGAGGTTGGGCGCAGGAGTGACCAGGGAAGGTAGATCCAGAAGCATGGGGGGGGGGAGTCAGAGGAACCCATCCGCGAAGAGAAGATAGCATAGAGCAAATTAGCCTTGGCGTCATGATCATAGAGGATGTCCCCATTGGCAGAAACGAGCGAAGTGATGAGATTACGGCGGTATCTCGCGGAAGCCTTGCTGTGGAAAAATTTGGTGTTCTCGTCACCAAGCTGGAACCATCTGATAGTACAACGATTCCTCCAGAAAGCGTTCTGGGACCGCAGCAGAAAAACTAGATGATTTTTGATAATCACCCTGAAGTTCTTTTCATGGATATGAAGAGCCCTGTATTGCTCAATACAATCCAGAACCGCAATACAGCTAGAGCAATGGGAAATCTGGTCAGCCATAAGCGTAGGACTCTTCTTCCAAAGAAGAAGAATCTTTTGGAGACGGACAAGCTTGGCTCTGATGTTGAGAACAGCCGAAGGATCATCTTGGTGCTGAGGAAGCCAGCTTTGGAGGACCATCTGCAGGAAGTCGTTCCGATAGAACCACGAGTTCTCAAATCTGAACACCGAGCTCTTAGGAATGAGGGTGTGAATCTGAGCAAGGCATGGGATATGGTCGGACATCGTTCTAGAGAGAGGCAACCAAAGCGTAGCAGGGAAAGAGGACGTCCAGTGAGGGGAAGAAAAACACCAATCCAGCCGCTCCAGAAGAGGGTCGGCCTGCATGTTGCTCCAGGTGTAATTCATACCCTTGAGAGGAATTTCAATGAGACCAAGCTCCGCTATGATGCCATCAAACAATTGGGCCTCATGCATCCTACCACCCGGCTTATTCCGGTGCGAAGAATTCCTATATAGATTAAAGTCCCCCAGAATCAGGTGATCCTCCTCGTCCGGGATGGAGAGATTGGAGAGCCAGCTAAGAAACTCCGCTTTGGCAGACCCAAAACAAGGGCCATAGACAGAAGTGAGCGACCACTTCTTGGCATTATGTTTGGAAGTAAAGTTGACGGTGATAGCAAAGGAAGAGGAAAAGGAGACTTGCCCATCCAGAAGAGACCCGACCCAGGCAAGCAGAATGCCACCAGAAGCCCCCACCGAGGGAACAAATGCAAACTGACTAAAACGCTTGGGGGCGAAGGTTTTAAGGACAGAATGGTTTATAAGGGCTCTTTTAGTTTCTTGAATGGAAATAACAGAGCAGCCGGAATCCTGAATTTTGGAGCGAAGTAAGTGACATTTAGCCAGGTCGTTCAGGCCCCTGACGTTCCAGTTAAGAATTTTCCAATCGCAGGCCTTACTGTTGTACGCCATGAAAACAAGGGAAAGACAGACCACAGGGAGAGGCGATGAGCACAACCCACAACCAGCCAACTCTCAGAACCCAGGAACGAGCAGCAACAAGCATAAAAGAGGTCCAAAAGGAAGGGACAGAGTACCCAACAGACAATCCAGAATAACAGAACAACAAAACAAAAGATGGGGCCAACCGCCCCCGCCAGCCAAAAGGGGCAAAGGAAATCATCATTCAGACGAGGCATCCTTTAAAAGAGCATCCTGGGCCACCTCTTCAAGCGATAGGCCGCACCTCTGAACCGCAATTCTCTGGAGAGCATCAATAGAAATCATCGGAGTAAGACCTTTGGATACTTCCACATCTTTGAGGGAAGGAAAGAGCTGTAAGGCATGGCAGTTCCAGGGGTGACAGTGAGGTGAATCGGGGTTACCGGCTGGTGGTGGTGAAGAGCGGCTAGTCCTGCCGGGAGAGGCTGAATTCCTTCTGAGGAGGGATGAAACACTCGGTTGCCTGAACCCTTTGTACTTCTCCTTCAACCTCAAACTCCTCCTAGAGCCAGAAGCCAGGAGCTGGTTGGCTGGGATATCAACCCAGCAAGAATTAAGCAGGTCAACAGGGGGGACAGCAGCGTCGAACCTAGCCGACTTCCTCTTCCTCTCATAAACCACGGAGATTCTGGAGTGGCAGTCCGGGATAATAACCTCAGGTAATTCGCAGATGGTGACACATGATCGCTTTCGGGATCTCTGGGGAGGCATGAGGGCCCTGACTGAAGAACCTTGAATAGCAGGGAGCTCTGAGAAGGGGGCAGCCAGGAGAGCCCGAGACAGAAGCCGAGGCCAAGTCGGAAGCGACAGAGACAAACATCTGGGAGAAACCATGCTGATTTTAAGCAGCCTAGCCAGGATGACGTTTCTAGCAAACTGAAGGAGGGATGAGCTGTTGGGCAGCGAGACTCTAAACCTTGCTTCAGACCCCCCGGACATATTGAGAAAATTAAAAAACCAGCTTGAACTGGATACCTCGCAGACTGAAATTTCAGACGGGGCAGTGATGACAAGAGACTGCAAAGCTAAAGTAGCAGCCATGGATCTGCCCTGAGCAGTGAGCAGTTCTAAGGCGGTCGAGGAAGAACCCTGGTCAGACGACTCCTCATCAGAATAATCAAGAGCTAGAAGCTCCTCCTGTTGCTGCGGAACTTGAGGAGCCAACGGCAAAACATGGTTGGCAGCAGCGTCTGGATGCTGATTCCAATTGTCAGGCGCACCAAGCTGAAGGTGCAGGTTTTGGGCAGCATGGTCCCATAAGGGATCCCCTGGCGCAGGCCCAGGGGGATTATGACCCTGGGGAGCAGGAAACTGATCGTGATGGAAATCCTGATCACCTGGAGGGTGCTCATCAGGCAGCAAGTTGGCGTCAGCAAATTCATGGAATAGGATAACCACAGGGACCGTCCAGGAGATAGCGACACCCGTGGCCCCAGAACCAACCCTGAAGACCAGCCTTCTGGGAATGCCAGCTGGGTCATCAAATTGACATTGCACAAAGACGTGCGACATGAAACGGTTGTCAATGCGCCACCTCATAAGACGGCCAAAGGAGGCACATGCCTGCTCCAAGTGGGATTGTGACCTTAAATCTAGGGGGAGGCCTAGCAACAAAAACCAACCGAGCCTGGCATAGGGAGCATTCCTGGCGTTCTGCCCTCTGTCGTGCGGAAAGAAACGGACCCTAACATCCCCCACGAAGATATCACCAATGGAGATGAGGAGGTCCCGATTGAAAGAGCT